>JAQNDB010000921.1:0-61575 GCA_029204045.2 Tillandsia leiboldiana
TTAGATCCACATATAGAGAAGAAAGGAAATCATTAGAGAATACTCTATGTTTCTTCATCTATATTGATTAGTTTGATTCTAGGTTTTCATACTCACATCTTGAGTTGAATCAAACTAATGAATACTTAGATGGTATTTCCGATCTATCTTTGATCTAAGTATTCGGCGGATCATCACCACCAAAAACAACGATTTACCCCAAAATCGGCGCGTGGATTCGCGTGTCCTTGTGGATTCAAGGTTCAACCGCTCTCGTGGATTCGGAGCGAGGCACGTTCGTGGATTCGAAGGGTGCTATTGGGTGAAGACCGTGGATTCGGTCGGACGTCGTGGATTCGACGTTGGACGCCGTGGATTCGGCGTTGGGCGCAGATCGTGGATTCGAGAAGCGTCGCGGAGCGAGCGGAGAAGATCCTCTAGGAGCGTATGGAAAAGGTTGAGTCGTAAGTGTGTACGGTAAATCACCTTGTACGTGTTTTAATTCTAGTGGATTTCTGCCGTGTTATCGGTCCCGTGGTTTTTTACTCCGGTGATGGAGTTTCCACGTAAAAATCTTGCGTATATTTTTATTTCCGCATTGGGTTTTATCGCAACGATTTTTGAGTGTTTATACGTTTACACCTATTCACCCCCTCTAGGTGTTTTTTCCCCTATTTAGATCCATTACATATAACCCAACAAGTGGTATCAGAGCGGGAATAGGGTTGTAAACAATGGTTGAAGGTGGAAACATCAACCGACCCCTTTCTTCGATGGAACAAATTATGCGTACTGGAAAGTACGGATGAAAGCCTTTTTAATTTCCATCGACGAACGGGTGTGGCAATCAATTGAATTAGGATGGTCCAACTGAATTATTGGTGATGTTCACACCTTAAAACCTAGGTCGAAATGGACCAAGGAAGAGTTAGATTCATCTTCTTACAATGGCAAGGAATTAATGCTATTTTTAATGCCTTATCTCAAACTGAATTCTCTCGCGTCTCGGCATGTGAGACTGCGAAAGAAATCTGGGATGTTCTTCAGGTTACACATGAGGGAACTAACCTCGTGAAGATTCAGAAACTGCAAATGCTTACGAGCAAGTTTGACTCTATCTTGATGGCAGAAAATGAATCTTTCACGGACTACTATACACGATTGCAAGACATCGTAAACTCATGTGCTAACCTGGGAGAGAAGATTCCAGAATTTAAGATTGTAAGAAAGATCTTAAGAACTCTTCCTGAACGATTTCGCCCAAAGGTTACTGCCATTGAAACTATTAAACACCCGGACGAAATACGTGTAGAAGAATTAGTTGGTTCATTACAAACTTATGAAATGACATTTACTACTAACAATTCTTCTGGAAAGGCATCCACTTCTAAGTCTTCAGGTTATGCGTTGAAAACAACTAAGGAAGAAGACGCGGATACATCCTCCTCAGACGATGACGAGAACCTTTCTATGGAGGAATTTGAGAAGCAGCTCGCTCTCTTGACAAGGAAGTTTCGCCGCAACTTTCGAAGGGGTAATTCAAGCAAATCTCCATCCTTCGGAAAGTCGAACAAAGGCAAGGGTACTTCAAGTACAAGTCAAGCAAGAAAGCAAGAGAACTTCTCAAAGGATAAGAAAAGTTCAGAAGGACAACTACAATGCTTCAAATGTCGAGGCTACGGCCACATTGCAACGGAGTGTCCTAACAAGTATCCGGCAAAGAAGAAGGCGATGCAAGTCGTCACTTGGGGACAAACTCAACGTCAAATGAGTCGTCTTCGAGTGATGAAGAAAAGAGCTCCACCGCATTCCACGCGTCCGTATCTTCACCCTTCATGTGCTTTATGGCAAGTACATCCGAGTCGTTGTCCAACTCCACTGTTGAAAAGAATGCAACGGACAATGAATCGGATGATTCGGAAGGTGAAGATTTTGCTCTAGCCTATCACAGATCTTACGGGATTTAAAGAAACCGGCTAAGCAAAACAAGGGGTTGAGAGGGAGATTGCAGGATCTCGAAGAAGAAGTAAAAAGGGTAACTTCTCTCTCGACCGATCTTGAAGTGGAAAGGGATAATCTGATAAAAGCAAATGTTTCCCTTCAAGAGTCCAATGAGCAACTCGAGAAGAACTATATAGATATGGTGAACAAAGCGAACTATTCTTGAAGCTCTACGGCGAGGCCCGACGGGAAAATTGGAAATGACAGAGACCATTTGCCAACTCAAGGATGACTTACAGCAATTTCTCTTGGAAGGAGTAAGTTGGATAAACTTCTTGGTCTTGGTCAAACAAACAAGTTCGGCCTCGGATACAATCGAACTGAAGACAATTTTAGTTCGGTGGGACAGTCTTTGTGCCTCAGTCGGTATCTCCTCCTCCGACACCGGAAATCATGACAACCAACGACAACAAGCCTACTTCATCCTCTTCAGAATCGTCAAGCACAAAGGTATGTTTTCGTTGTAATTTTGCAGGGCACATTGAAAGAAATTGCAAGATTGGAGCTCAAAGATCAAATCAACCACATCTTGCAACTGCTACCAATAAGTTCACTCCCGGAATTCAAAGAAGGATTTTCCTAAAGAAAAGGACATTGGTAGTACTTCAAACAAGACGATGACAAAAGAAAAAGACCAATCATGCAAGACGTCTTCATCAAGGAAAATCTCTCAACCATTGCCAACATACTCCAAAACTCAAAAGGTTTGGGTATGCAAAGGTGAAACCCCTCCTTGTCTTTAATCGTTCTACGATTAAATCTTGTGTAGTTTATGTAGACTATTTCTTTTCTTCTTTTCTTTTGGCCGACCCGTCAACCATCTTTGGGAGGTAAATGGTACATTTTTTATTGGTTGATGATTTCTCTCGGTTTTCTTGGGTAGCATTTTTAAAAGAGAAAGCTGATACGTTTGACTCTTTTCATGAGATTTGCCATCGTATTATGATTGAAAAGAATGAAAAGATCATTCGTGTTAGAAGTGATAGAGGTGGATGAATTCATTAATTCAAAATTCATTGACTTTTGTACTTCAAACGGTATTAAGCATGAATTCTCTGCACCCTATACACCTCAACAGAATGGTGTGTTGTCGAGCGCAAGACAGGGTTGTTCAAGATGATGGCGCGTGTGATTGCTTCATAGCCGGAATTTACCGCTACATTTTTGGGCTGAAGCTGTGAACACCGCTGTCTATGTCATTAATCGAGTGTTCTTGCGCCCGGGAACGTTAAATACACCATATGAACTATGGTGTGGTAGAAAACCCAACATCAAATATTTTCGCATCTTCGGGAGTCGGTGTTACATTTTACGTGACCGTGAAAACCTTGGAAGTTTGACTCACGAAGTGACGAAGGGATTTTCTTGGGGTATTCTACTAATAGTAGAGCATATCGAGTTTTTAACTTGGAATCTAAGACTATCGTAGAATCTATAAATGTTAAAGTAGATGAAGCTTTCACTTTGGATCTGGAAAATCTACCCTCGATATCTCTCTAGATGATGATTCTCCTGCTAGTGCATCTTCTCATGATAATACTTCCAATATTAATGATGCATCTAATGGCTCTTCTAGTTTATCTGATGTGCAGGAATCATCTCATGTATCTCCGAGTACTCCGTTTCAACAAACGTTACGAATCTCCAAGGATCATCCGGAATCGAAATATATTGGAGATCCACAAGAAGGAGTCAGAACTCGGAGGCAGTTGGTTTGTGGATTCGCTTGCTACGTATCTTTAATCGAACCAAAGAACATAGATGAAGCTCTTCAGGATGACTACTGGTTTAAAGCAAGCAGGAAGAGCTCCATCAATTTGAGCGAACCAAAGTCTGGGAATTAACGAAGCCTCCACAGCAACACAATGTGATAGGTACCAAATGGATCTTCAAGAACAAGAAAAATGAGGATGGTACTATCATCAGGAACAAGGCACGATTAGTTGCTCAAGGCTACTCTCAAGTAGAAGGTATAGACTTTGACGAAACATTCGCCCCTGTAGCTAGACTCGAGTCCATTCGTATACTGTTTGCTATTGCTTTCATTTTAAAATCAAATTATTTCAAATGGACGTTAAGAGCGCATTTCTAAATGGTTTTTTAAATGAGGAAGTTTATGTGGCTCAACCGAAAGGTTTTGTAGACCATAAACAACCTAACAATGTTTTTCGTTTGAAAAAGGCTCTTTACGGTCTGAAACAAGCACCGCGAGCATGGTACGAAAGGTTGACAAAGGCACCTTTTGGAGAAGGGCTATACTCGAGGGGAGCTGACAGGACTCTCTTTGTGAAGCATTATCAAAACAATTTCATTGTAGCATAAATATATGTCGATGACATAGTATTTGGCGCAACAAGACGATAATGATGCTTCTAAATTCGCGGGAGACCATGGAAAGCGAATTTGAGATGTCCATGATGGGCGAATTGACTTATTTCCTTGGATTGCAAATTAAACAAAATGATGAAGTATTCACTTGAGTCAATCCAAGTATGCAATGGAGTTGGTTAAAAAGTTTGATCTTGAAAATTCGAAGGATTTTCCGACTCCAATGGGAACTAGCCACAAGGGACTTGGAAGTGAATCACATAGTGAGAATGTAGACGAGAAACTGTATAGAAGTATGATTGGAAGTCTACTTTACCTCACGGCTAGTCGCCCGGATATATCTTTTGGTGTTGGGATTTGCGCGAGATATCAATCAGCACCAAAGGAGGTTCACCTGAAAGCGGTGAAAAGGATCATCCGGTATATCAAAGGATCAATTAACTTCGGAATTTGGTATCCTATGGGAACAAGTCTGGATATTGTTGGATACTCAGATGCCGATTGGGCAGGATCAGTGGATGATCGGAAAAGCACGAGTGGTGCATGCTTCTATCTTGGCCATTGCCTTGTTGCATGGCACAGTAAAAAGCAGAATTGCATAGCACTCTCGACTGTCGAAGCGGAATACATTTCAGCTGGAAGTTGCTCAACTCAACTCATTTGGATGAAAAGCGTATTGAGCGACTTCCGCATTTCAGCATCTTCGGTAACAATTCTTTGTGACAACACAAGTGCATTTAACATTTCAAAAAACCCTGTGTTGCACTCTAGAACAAAACATATTGAACTTAGATATCATTTTCTTAGAGAGCTAGTTGAATCAAATACTCTTCAACTTTCATATATTTCAACTGAGGATCAATTAGCTGACATTCTAACAAAACCTTTGGATCAAAAACGTTTTATTCATTTACGAAAAGCAATTGGAATGCTTTCCTTGAAATAAACTTCTTTTGAAACCTTTGCTTAGGATAGGTTTTGTATTTGTTTTTGTTTTGTTCATTATCTATGTTTGTACATAGGACATTAATTGAGCATAGATCATAATTGACTTTAATTGCATCTTTTCGCACATTTAGAAATTTATTATGCTTTTGCCATCATAATATTTCACTGTTGCAATGATCATTTATGTTAATTAAATCATCTTCTAAGTGATCAAAGTCAATTTCTCTCTCTCAATGATATCTTGGTATAGTCATTATCTTATTTGACTGCTTAGTCGAGTATGAAATCGAGATCAATATTTGGTTGAATACTTTATATCTTAAATAATTGATAGCCAATTGAGGGGGAGTCATAGAAAAAGTAAAATGCTCAAAAGATGTGGAAAGAGTTACATCCCAATGAGGAGTGTGAAAACTACCACCACATGGAGGAAAGAGCTACCACCTCGGTCGTCCGAGTATTGTGTGCAGCTACCACATGTATACCAAGCATGGTTGTTCAAATTTGATTAAGTATAATGCATGTTGAAATACTTGACTCCGTCAAATTTCAAGGTTGGTATAAGGTGGGTTTTTAAAGAAAGATGCTCAAAGAGCCACTCTCTTCAACAGATTGTCTAGATATATTATCTATTATATTTGGGATTTCAAACATCTATTGATCTTTGTATTTCATTTTCTTTACTGAATTGATGATTTGATAAAGGCATTACTCATAAGATCAAGTTAGATGTAATTAAAGGTGTTCAACTTTAAGGGATTTAATTTTTGTAAATTTTCGTTTCATTTTTGGATATTATTGATAGATTTGGCATAATCTAATTCTTGTTGTATGAAACGATGATTTTTGTTTAAAGTTGATACACATTTGTGCTTACAATCTTTTTCTGGTTTTTCTTGAATTTCTCTGAAATTTTCTAAAGAAAAAGTTGGAGCCGATCCGGATCGGGGCAAGATGATCCGGATCCCGAACGCAGGTTTTCTTCTGCGGGCTGACGATCCGGATTGGACCTGCCGATCCGGATCCCGAACGCAGTTTCTCACTGCGGGTAGCCGATCCGGATCGCAATCATGAACTGATCTGGATCGCGGCTAGGGCTTTATAAAGAACAAAAGGGTTTTGATTTCTTTTACTCCAATCTTTTGTTCCAAAGTTTCCAGAGCCTCTCTCTCTAGATTTCATCCTTCCTGGAAGCTTTCAAACTCAAGTTCTTCAACTCCAAGTAAGTTTTATTGATCAAAATCTCGGTTTTTTCACCGTTTTTCTCTTTTCCTCCTCAAACGTGATGAATTTCTTGGATCAACTTTGTTTGTGGATGGTTTTTGATCAAATTTCTTTTGAAATAAGAACTCTGGGTAGATTAGTTTTGATTATATGCTAGGTGTTCTCCTGATTAACGGATTTTTAGGCTTCGATTTCTAAAATTTCGGTTTTAGGGCATATAATGAGGATTTTCGAAAATCATGCAATTGATCTATTTTTAAAAGTCCTTTTGCAAAACTAATTTGATTCTTAGTCTCTCTACATGATTATGATTGTTTGGGTACAATTTTTCAAATCTTTGAAAATTAACAATTTTCTCATGTGTTCTTGAGTTGTTGCTCACAGGATTTTAATCTTCTTAAAGCACTTGGATCAATGGGATTCTCATGGATCATTCTTTTATTGGTCACTATGGTGCACACTCGGGCCACAAACAAGTTAAAAAGAGCTAAGAAAACACAACAAAAGGGTGAGTTTCATGTGATCAGCGACACAGAAGTAGATTGTCACGAGGTAGATTGGACTGAATTGACAGATGATGATGACTCATTGCCTGAACAAAAGGCGTCTGATGGTTCAAAAGGAAAAGCGTCCGATGCATCGAAAGAAAAAGCACCCATGGACAAAGGTAAAGCACCTATGACTGCACCAACCATCTCGGTGAAAAGGAAACGACTCGCTCGACGGTTTGGACGAGCACGAGGTTTCATGTCTAACGAACCGATTATTCCGGATTCTCCACCTCGGGAGGAACAAGTGTTCGTTAATGCGGATCGCCTAAGGGCATTTGAGAATCGTGAATGCATTGGTGAGAGGCATGTCAATATTGAGGCTCTACGAGATCACTCTCCTGAGTTTGGCGTTCTGATTGAACAAGGAAACCTTATTCAAGTTTGTCGTTTTCCAGAAGTGCTTGGATACTGTCTGCATCTTGTAAGGGCCTTCTATACAAATGCACGACACCTTTGTGAAATTGAAAACGGTCCAATGGAATTTTGCACGAACATCCAAGGCACAAGATACAAAATTACTCCACAATTGATTGGCGAGGTTTTGGGAATGCCTGCCAGCAAGACAGGAATTAATTACTTGAAGGGAAAGGTTTTGACGAACACTGTGTGGCAAATGGTTATAAAGGGAATTTGTTTGGAAGGAACGCAATCAACGGAGAAATCGATCAGATCCAAGGAACTTCGTCTTGAGTACCGATTTCTAAACTTCATCACTTGTTACAATATCCTTCCAAATATGCAGACGAAAGTCTTAAGATGGGATCGAATGCTATTTCTGTATCTCTTAGGACATCCGTCTGAGGCAATGGGATTGAATATCAACATTCCATACATTATTTGGAATAGAATGACAAGATATGTTGAGCACCCTCATCCCACAGAAAGAATTCCATTTCCACTGATTATAATGAGGATCTTGAAGAAATTTTAGGTTGACATTACCTCACCGACTTATCATCAATGTTTGGGTATGATCGATGAGTCCACCGTTGTGAAGTCACTTCACAAATTGCCCCATGTCACTCCAGTCCCTCCGTGCGGAACGAAACCTAGTAGCGGCACTTCCGCGTCACCATCACAACCAGCACCCACACCAGCGGATGAAGCATCAGTCTCATCCATCTACAAAGAACAACAATGATTATCTGTTGAGCAGGAACAGATTTCGAAGGCACAGACGAGAATCTCCAATGAGCTCGAGCTCATCACGGCAGCTCACATTGCCATAACTAAGAAGGTCAATTCAATGACCAAGCTGGTGAAAAAGATGTTTTCTAAGATGGGCTGCACGAGCTCTGAAGACTCCGAATCTGATGACTGATTCCTTTCTTTTTATTCTTTTGCAGATTTTAACCTTTTCTTGTGCAGTTTTTTTTCAGTTTTTAGGACTTAATCTTAGTTCTAGTTCTTAAATTTCGGAACATTTTCTTTGAAATTTTTTAACTCTCCTTCAATTTTTGGTAATTTTGGCTTTGTTTGTGACAAAAAGGGGGAGAGAGTTTAGAGAGAACTTGAACAATGAACTTGAACAATGATGTGATGTGAACATCAAGGTAAGTGAACATCAAGGGAACTTGAACAATGAACTTGAACAATGATGTGATGTGAACATCAAGGTAAGTGAACATCAAGGGAACTTGAATAATGATGAACAATGCTGATGTGAAAATTTTGTATACATCAAGGTAAGTATCACTTCAACTTCAACTTTGGTTTTTATCTTGTGATTGTTTGCATGTCTCTACTAACTATTCGACTAACTATTTGGGCATGTAATATGACTAACAAGTTGATGTTCACTAACATGACATTTGGTTTTTAATTGCATAGAAGATATGTTGGTTCTTGACTATGATTTGATTACATATCTGAATTCTCAAATGTCATGATGATCAGATAAACTCTATCTCTGTACTAGGTTTTGAATGCTAAATATTCTTGAGGTATCTAACGATCTCTTTTTGTCAAGAATGATTTCTTTGTGCAGAGAGTACAGATGTCTAAGTCTAGAGTCTGTTTTAGGAGTTTATCTCATGTTTTTAAATTTTCGGATCTCCATTGTAAATTTTTGTTGTATGGTGATAGCAACAAAAATATCTTTTTGAATTTTCTTTAGTGGATCTGTGTTTTGTCACGAAACCGCCAAAGGGGGAGATTGTTACGGAATTTGAGTTGGCGTAGTTTCGTGAAAGTCTCAAGTCTTGAAGATTGAAGGTGAAGAAAGTTGGATCATTTAACTCAATCTCAAGAAAGAAGAATTCAAAAGGATCAGGTATGTTTAACTAAAGATTTTGTGTGATCCGAATACTTCTTGTAGTGTAGAAACACTTGGAAGAATCTTTCATTGCATAAAAATCAAAAACTGGACTTGGGACGTGTTCAGGATCCGGATCAGGTTGTTCGATCCGGATCCCGAAGGTGGTTCGTTCATACACCAGTTCAATCCGGATCGTAGCCTCTCTTGATCCGGATCCCGAACACTGTGTTTACCATCTTCCTTGAACGATCCGGATCAGGCTTCGCAATCCGGATCCCGAACGTTGATGTTTGGTGAACTGTATGAACGATCCGGATCAAGCACTTCGATCCGGATCCCGAACCTTCGTTTTTCTGGAATTGCCTGACTCGTTACGACGATCCGGATCACAGCTAATCCGATCCGGATCGCCGTCCGTAAAATTTCCAAAAATGTTAGGTTTTTGATTCTTATCTCCTTCCTAGGGTTTCTAACCTATAAATAGACCCTATGACTCTTTTTCTAGGGTTAATCCAAGAAGAGGCCGAAAATCCAAATAGCCGTCATTTTCATATATCATCTTATACGGCTCTAGATCCACATATAGAGAAGAAAGGAAATCATTAGAGAATACTCTATGTTTCTTCATCTATATTGATTAGTTTGATTCTAGGTTTTCATACTCACATCTTGAGTTGAATCAAACTAATGAATACTTAGATGGTATTTCCGATCTATCTTTGATCTAAGTATTCGGCGGATCATCACCACCAAAAACAACGATTTACCCCAAAAATCGGCGCGTGGATTCGCGTGTCCTTGTGGATTCAAGGTTCAACCGCTCTCGTGGATTCGGAGCGAGGCACGTTCGTGGATTCGAAGGGTGCTATTGGGTGAAGACCGTGGATTCGGTCGGACGTCGTGGATTCGACGTTGGACGCCGTGGATTCGGCGTTGGGCGCAGATCGTGGATTCGAGAAGCGTCGTGGAGCGAGCGGAGAAGATCCTCTAGGAGCGTATGGAAAAGGTTGAGTCGTAAGTGTGTACGGTAAATCACCTTGTACGTGTTTTAATTCTAGTGGATTTCTGCTGTGTTATCGGTCCCGTGGTTTTTTATTCCGGTGATGGAGTTTTCCACGTAAAAATCTTGCGTATTATTTTTATTTCCGCATTGGGTTTTTATCGCAACGATTTTTGAGTGTTTATACGTTTACACCTATTCACCACCCTCTAGGTGTTTTTTCCCCTATTTAGATCCTTATTACATATAACCCAACAACACATGCCCTGGCCGAGTTACCAGGAGGACACCTTCCACTGGCCGAGCTACCAGACGGGTACATACCCCTGGCCGGGTTACTAGGTGGGTACATGCCCTGGTCGAGTTACCAGGTGGTTGCTTTACTGAGATTGAGATGGTCTGACAGGAGGCCGAGATTTGGTGGCGTCGAGTTCGTCCTGTTGGACTACCAGGAGCTCGGTTGTTGACTTGGAACCAGTTTCGTGCTTTGCTGCTCAGGGCCAATTTTCCTGACAGTGTAAGCAGAAACTGGAAGGGGATCTTAGACTCCTGCAGCAGGGGAGTCGACCTCTTCTGGAGTATGTTCGCGAGTTTTGCGATTGTTGAGTGGTGTACCCCATGTCTCCTGGATGAGATCCAGGATGTTGAGCTAGTTGAGAAAGGACTGCAGTGGAATATTTATCACTTGGTGTAGTCTCGGCGGGTGCCAACGTTAGATGCAGCGATTGAGCATGCTTAGCGGGTTGACCGAGGATCAGTGATCATGTCGGGGATAGACGGAGCGCCAGGGACCAGCTCCGGGGAGAGGCATCCAGTGCCTCCTGAGTCTGGACAGTCGAGTAGATCGAGACCCCGGGGCCGCCACGATCCCAGTCTGAGGGTCGTGAGTCTCAGAGGAGACAGAGACCAGGAGGTTCTCCGCAGCCGATGTATCAGCAGCAGCAGCGGGATGACTGTGTCCTCGGTGGTGGGCCGCATTTTGCGTCGCAGTGTGACCACAGGCAGGGCACAGATCATGGTCTTGTCCTAAAGCGGGGTCATCAGTCGCTTGGGCAGCTTTGGTTCCTCCTCCTCTGCTCTTCCAGACAGGCGGAGCTTCGACAGGTTATGGCCAGATAGTTAGGGCCACTGCTTCGCGGCAGTCCGACGAACGACCACCCCCGAGCGAGAGCGTCTATGTCACACGGGATGAGGATTCGGGGGCAGCTAGCCACGTGGTGGCAGATACTAATCTTATCTCCCCTTCACGCACTTGAGCGTTATTTGTTACCGGAGCATCGCATTCTTTTCTTCTGTAGGGCATTTGCATTGATCTATGGGCTAGAGATAGGACCCTTAGCTTATGCTCGTGAGGTTCAGATACCTGATCACGTGTTGCACATAGATGGGTGTTATTGGTCCTGCCCAGTGCAGTTGGGGTCCTGGTTTTTGGCCCGTTGATCTTTTGGCCCTTCCTCAGCTCCGGGATTTCGAGGTAGTGTAGGGTATGTTACTGTGAGGATCTAAGGACTTGATGCTTGAGTGATACCACACCGTTGATACACGGCAGTGATGCCACACCGTTGATACACGGTGGTGATGCCACACCGTTGATACACGGCAGTGATGCCACACCGTTGATACACGGTGATGATGCCACACCGTTGATACACGGCAGTGATGCCACACCGTTGATACACGGTGATGATGCCACACCATTGATACACGGTGGTGATGCCACACCGTTGATACACGGTGGTGATACCACGCCGTTGGTGCACGGCAGTGATGCTACGTTGTAGGCATACAACGGTGAGAGTTTTGTGGATGTTTTGGACTTTGACCGCGAGTTTGGGCATCAGCTTTATGATCGCCTTGTGAGCCAGTTTCCAGTCCCGTTCACCGACGATTTGGTTTCCATCAGGGTGTTCTTTATTAGTTAAGGGATCGACTTCGACCCGTGGGTCCGTTGGGGTTATGATAGCATATTGAGCGACCAACTGTGGCACGAGATTGTGTCTCTTGTGGATCCCTTTGAGGGTAGCCTGCAGTTGAGTTGTCCACTCGAGTGGTTTCGGATCGGGAGGTAACCGAGTGAAGACCCCAGCGTATTGGATTCCCTTCCTTATTGGATTAATATGCGGGTATGCTCGGGTCGTCTTGTTGAGGTTGGCACCATGTTGTGGTTTGGTGCGTGTTACACTTGTGGTTATTTCAGTTTCCCCCAGCCTTTTGTGGAGCCCTTTAGTTTTTCACGTCTCAGCTCAGTAGTGATGTGATGTTTCCTCTCCGTGATTGACTTGCCCCTTGAGATCTGTGATTATTGGAGTACGAGGGACGCCCGTTGCAATTTCTGGCTCGAGAGATGAGAGAATTGCACATCGGGACATACCGTACTTGTTGTTGTTGTTGCGGGGTAATCACGAGGAGCGAGTGGGGTTTAGGGAGCTGGAGGCATATTGTTAGATACCTAGCCGTGGTATTCTTGACTCCGGATGGGCTTGATCTAGTTTCGAGGATGAAACTTTCTTTTAGTGGGGGAGGGTGTGAGGTCCCGGAATCTCCCGCGTAGGGTTTGCCGGTAGTTTGGCAGCTTTTCGGGGCCGTTGAGAGTGTATGTGCGCTTGTCGGGCCCAAGAAATGGATTTGTGATGCAATTTGGGATTTAGTTGCATCACTGGAGGCCTGCGTGATGTGTCGGTGGTGTTTGCGCGCATTTTGGACACAAGAGTTGGACTTCGTGCTTAAAAGGAGACCCCGTGGGAACTTGGATGACCCGTCGGGTGTTTAGAGGTGGTTTCGCGCGATTCGGATGTCAAAATTGGACTCCGGGCAAATTCTGGAGTAATTTTACCTCTCCGGCTGCCATCGGGAATTTTTAGAGTTGTATTTTGGCAAATCGGACTTCAGATTTGGACCCGGCGTGGAAAATCGGATCAAGTGGGCTATCCGGGGGCACTACGTAATTTTCGGATGAGAATTTGGGAAATTGGACATCGTTTTTGGACTCAGCGCGCGAAATCGCTAAGAATGGACTATTTATTTGTTGAATTTGGAGCCCGGTAGGCGTGCGCGTTTTTTGAGACAACGCGGCACGCAAATCGGGGCATCGTGGGCACGAATCCCGAGGTGTGCACGGCACGGGTCCCGAGGAAGCGGCGGCGCGCCATTCGAGGCGGCCGCGTGACGGGACGCGCAGCAGCGCGTCAGGGGGGGCGCGGGGAGGCGCGCCTCCTGCGCGGGCCACGTGGGGGCCGCCACGTGGCGGACCCCCGTTTGGCGCGCGCCCGTGTCACGGGCGCGTGTCCCGCGCCTGTGGGCGGCACGGTGTCACGCGCCCGTGTGGCGGGTGAGCTGCGCGCCCGCGTGGCGTGCGGGGATTCGGCCACGTGTCCCGCCGCTTCTTTGCCTGGACCTGGTGCACCCGAGCGGGTGCGGAAGACCGGCCGGTGCACCGTGGACCGGTGCACCGTGGACCACCCCTCTCTCCCTTTCTCTTCTTCTTCTCCTTCTTCCTCCCCGCAAGCCACCTCTTTTTATTCTTTCATTTTCTTCTCCAACCGAGCGAGAGGGAGAGTGAGGGAGGAGGTTGTGGGAGATGGCGTTTCGCGTCGCGGGCCTCGTGGAGCGTGCCAGGACGCCCGGCGGAGCGTTTCGGCGACGGCGGCGCAATCGGGTAGGTTCGGTGTGTTGGTTTTTCTGTATTTTTATACAGTTTTTGGAGCGTTCTTTTAGACTGTAATTGACCCTCTTGCTCTTTTCTGTGTTGGGCACCGTGCACCGTTTTGCGTGCGGACTCCGTTTTGCGTGCGGACTCCGGCACCGTGCACCGTTTTGCGTGCGGACTCCATTTGGCGTGCGGATTCCGGCATCGTGCCCCGTTTTGCGTGCGGACTCCGGCAGCGGATATCGTTTTGCGTGCGAATCGCGTGGAGGCCAATTGCAAGTGTCTACGAGCAATTGGTGGCTTATTGAGGTGGGTGGCCTTATCTCCAAGTTTTATGAGCTGTACATTAATTCTATTGATGTAGGACTATGCATGATAGTTTATTTCCTTGTGTAGCATGCTAGATTGTTGGAATGGTTATTCCTCTTTATCATCTGTTAATACAGCTATCTTGGAACTTGACCTAGCACCCCCGTCATATGTTGCATGCGTAACCAGACCAGTAGAAAACCCTCACTTGGGCTAGGGTTATTTTATGCTTAGACATCCACACTGTTCTTTCATTCCTGGACATAGTGCTATCCTCGCCCGGGTAGTGGACCGAGAGGTCGGGACTTGCTTTTAGTGTGGGATGCTTTTGCACTCTTGCTTGGGAGCGGAGTGGAGTCTTGTAGTTGTAGCGGGTTGCATATCTGTGCCGGGAGCCGTTTGGGTAAACGGTAGTCCCGGGAGGTCTAGTATCCCTGTTGCGCTGTCGTGGGAGGGAGCCGTTGAGCATGCGGTAGCCCCGGGCCGTCGAGTATCTTCCGGCCAGTGTTGTTGGGAACCGTTGGGCTTAACGGTGATCCCAGGTCGTTGAGTGTTATCCGACCAGTATTGTTAGCTTGAGTTGTGGGTCGTTCCTGGCTGTGGAGTACCTCCAGCCAGTGTGCCTTGTGCTGCGAGCTGTTGGAGAGGCTAGTGTCTCGTGTTTCGTGTTAGCCGATTAGCTGAGTCGTCGAGAGTGCTCCGACTGTTGTGCGAGATATTTGGGGATCCTGAGTCCTACCGTTCTGGGAGTGAGCGTGGTTTTTGACTATAGCCTGCTTATGCCAAATAGTGATACTCTATGCCGCGCCGTTTTCCTCAGTTGGAGTCGCGTCCCTGAGATGCCGCTGTGGATACGATGGGCCTGTTGAGGCAGTTTTGCGCGAGGGGTGAGTTAGTCGGGCAGGACGCCCCACGTAAATCCCGTCCTCATGGGGATGTGTGGTAGTGGGCAGGCGCGTTCCTAGTCGACAGGCGCAGGCTTGACTGGACCCTATGAGGCAGTCAGTTCGATTGGGTCTATTGAGCACCTTGGGTGCGAGTGGTCTCTTTTACTTTCATCTGTTCCACTTTTTGAGTATCTAGATAGAGGTATGGTAGCTGTTGAGTAGCTCCAGCTTTTCTTGTTCAGATTTCATTGCACTGTTATCTTTTACCTCTAGTAGACTTGGTGGGCAGACCGTTGGGCTTGTTGACGGCACCCACTGAGAACTACTGTGGGAAGTAGTTCTCACACCCGTCGTGGTGTCTTTTTCCCCAGGAACTTCTTCTCCTGTTCCTGTTGCTCCAGTTGCTGATCCTTCTGACCGAGGCGAGGGAGTCGCGAGCTAGTTCCCTACCCGTCGTTGGAGTGTAGCGGTACCCCCTTCAGAGGAGAGCTTCAGTAGATTAGTTTACCTCTTTTTCCTCTGTTGAGTGACCTTCGTTGTGAGGTATAGAGCTGTACTTTATTTTACAGTTTGAGAGACTGATGTAGTGAGGATATTTTTGTGGTGAGAGCGTGTACACCAATGTACTTTATTGGAGATATCTCCCTTTTGAGTTTTGTATCAGAGGACTTTGTATACGATCATATTTGGGAGATGGATATTGTATTATTTTCAGTTGTACAGTGTTTGGTTTTCAGCTCCGATACCTGTATTTCTGTAGTTGATTCTTTCTGCAGGTTAGACGCTTCGTCTGTACGGCAGTTTCCGTACAGATGGCGGATCTGTTAGTGAGCCCGGGTCCCAGTTTCGACCCCGGGGCATGACAACTGCACCGACCAATCCACTGCGGCCACGTGTCCCTAGGCAAACCAATGGGAAGACGACACGTGGCTCGACGCCCCCGTGCACCGCGCGCCTGCCCGCGCACTCGCGCGTGCCTGCCCGCGCCCACTCCGGCGCCTGCCCGCGCCCACGCCCGCGCCGCCGCGCTCCGCCGCTGTCCGCTGCCGCCGGCCGCCGAAACAGTACACTAACCTCGAAATCCGTGCACGAGCATCCGGCCTCCGAAAAATACAAGTGAATTGTCCATTTTCATCGTTTTCGCGCGCTGAATCCAATTCTGAAGTCTGTTCTACACGAGACCACTTCTAAACACTCGACGGGGTCATCCGACTACTCTCGTGATCCATTTAACACACTGAGTCCATCACTTGTCCCCTATTTGAGCACAAACACCGCCAACGCACCACAAAGGCCTCTAGAAGCTCCAGATGTAATAGTAAACCATACGTGGGAATTTCGGGTCCTCACACTCCGTCCGTTGCTGGGTGAATTTGTATGTGTGGCGGGTCTGCGCACGTGCCTAGCGGGTGTACTTAAAAAAAAAAAAATGTATACGTTTTCTGCTTATCTTAAACCCCTGGGGCGTGACATCAGTGGACTGCACAGAGGTGAGATTCCTTGTTTTCCTGTGCTATTTTGCAAAACAGCAAGTGCTGTTTTGGGGGAGGTCCATTTATGCCGATAACGGTTTCTTTCGTAGTGGCTCGCGGATTTTAGGTGTTGCGTGGACAGTTGTTGGACAGCGAGGAGTCTTTTACAGTTGTGGATTTGCGTGTTCCAGGTGGGTGGTTGTTGCTCACCTCTTACTGCGATTTACTCACTAGGACTATTAGAGAAACCCCTAACTATTATTGATTTGACACCCTATTGGAAACCATACTTGAGCATATTATTCATGAGCCTATCTATGTGGGAACATTTTGGTGAGAACATGATTGTGGAGATATTATTGGGGAAATATTATCGTGAGAACATGATGGTGGGATTATTTTTGTGGATCTATCATGTTGGAAATATCACTGTCATGTTTAGAATTTAGCTTTCATGCAAAGGGATTATCTATGTGGGACATTATGATCTACCCTATGTGCGGGTACCACTTTGGCAATTTATTAGGGATCATGGATTATGGATATGTATAGTTGGTTAGTGATTTTGGCATGATGTTTATATCTTTGCAGAGCTACTTGTGATATATTTTCTTTTATTTTACATGAGGACAATTGCATGCTTGTATGGACATCTAAATTGGCCATCTTTTACTGCTACACTATCATATTGGGATTTGACTTAGGAGAAACCATGATTGTTTCCTTTCTCCTTTTCATTTAGACTTTTGATTCATGTTGCTCGGGTTCGAGCAGGGGTTTGGAATAGTGTAGCCGGGACCTTGGGGTCGGGGACAGGTTGTACTTGATGATGGATTTGTAGGGGATTGCGGCAACCACGGACGGTAGGCAGTTGACCGGATATTGATTATTTTAGCAGATTGTGGATTGTGGGGTATTGCGGTGACCGCAGATATTGGGCAGTTGACCGGGTGTCGGTTGTTGGACTTGATTGTGGATTGTGGGGTATTGCTATGGTGACCCGGATCTCTGTAGGGCTTCTACAGTGTGACCAGCAGCTTCTGGAGGCCTATGTGGCGTGTCGGCGGTGTTGGTGCATCAATTGGACATAAGTGATGGACTCCGGGTGTTAAATGGATTACGTGGATAATCGGTTGACCCTGTCGGATGTTTAGAAGTGATTTCGCGCGAAACGGATATTAAAATTGGACTCAGCGCGAAGTTTGGACAAAAGAACACCTTTCCGGATGCCATCGGCAATTTTTAGAAATGGAATTTGGCAAAACGGACAGCGGATTTGGATTCAGCGCGCGAAAACGATGAAAATGGACTGCTTATTTGTAATTTTCGGAGCCCGGGTGCCCATGCACGGATTTCGAGGCAAGGGGCTCTGTTCCGGCGGCCGGCGGACGGCGGCGGCGGCGGAGCGTGGCGGCGCGCGCTGGGGCAGGCGGCGGAGCGGGCGCGGGCAGGCGCGCGGTGCACGGGAGCTTCTTGCCACATGGCGTTTTCTCAGTGGTTCTCGGTGGACACGTGGCGGGTTAGGATTGGTTGGTGTTGTGGACTCGGTCCACGGAGCGGGTGCGGCCGGCCTCGGGGCGCGTGCGTGTAGAGAGCGCAGGCGGCGGCCAGGCGCGCACGTGGGCGCGCGCTGACCGTGGTTTCCCGCGCTCGGGCGCGCCACGCGTCGGTGTCCGCGGGTGGCCACGCAGCGCAAGGCTGGAGGCTGGTTTTGCTGTTTGCTGTTCGTCGGTGACGTGTCGCTTGGAGAGCGATCCGGGCGCGGTCGGACGGGTTTGGTTCGACCCGATTTCGGCGCCCGAAACTTTCGGACGCCCGAAACCGGGGACACCCCAGGGATTAATGGATTTGTTTCTTCATCCTATAAATAGGCATTCCTCCCCTCCGTTGTGTGATTTTCTTGTTTTTTTGAGGTTCTCCTCCACGCGGCTTCTTCAGCAAAGTTCCTCCACTTCCTCTTCTCCACCCTCTGATGGATTTCTGGGATTTTTGGTGGCACGCACTTTGAGGTTTTCGATTTTAAGGTGCAGTGCGACATTTTCTCTTCAGTGATCTCCTCCGTCGCATTTCGCTGCACGAGCTCCCCCGGCCTACCCCGACCATCTTTTCCGGCGATTCTTGCGCCGTTTGCTTCAAGACAGGTAGGGCTACGATTCTCGTGATTTGAGCTTGTCCTCTTTTTGAGGTTTTCTTGGTGTTTCCCGAGCCTTTTTATGACCAATTTTCCACCACGGAGTTTTGGACAACACATCGGCTTTTCAGCGATAACTTTGCGCTCAGGCATCGGATGGAGGTGTGCTTATAGTCATTTTGCATCTACGCAGCGCATGGAACGTCCTCGAATTTTCCTGGATTTTTCTGAATTTCTCCCGAAGATGAAAAATCCCATTTTTCCAGAGCAAAGTGCTACAGATATTTATACAGGATTCTTTTGAGAGGGTCACATTGTCGGATTTTTATCTTGATGTATAAAACTCGGATTGGGACGTGCAGGTACCTGTTTCGAAGGGCTCGACGCGACGATCGCAGTAGTTTTTTTGTCGGATTTTTCGGAGTCTTTCTACAGGTAAAAATTTCGCATATTTGGACTGTTACCGCAGATTGTATGTACTTGGATTTTTTGGGAATAAAGTGTAACTTTGGACCTTATTGTTGTACCCAGGAGTGTTTGCGGGTATTTCTGAACCCGTTGGAACTGGAGGAAATTGGAGATGTTTGTTCCTGGGTATTTTCAGCTGTTGGACTTTGGACAGTTTAGCACATCAGGTGGGTTGTTTCGCCTCCAAAATCAATGGACTGCCTGTTAATTCTATAATATAGGAAACATGCATGTTGTGAGATGGATTAGGATGCATGTTAGAGAGGGAAATGTTATCTTTCCTATTATGATTGATATCCTATTAATTATTATTCCCTGATCTTGCTTTAGTTAAATTGATTGCTATTGTTGGAACTTGACCTAGCACCCCGTCATATGTTGCATGTGTAACCAGAGTAGTAGAAAACCCTCACTTGGGCTAGGTTTATTTATGCTCTAGACATCCACACTTCGTATTCTATTCCTGGACATAGTGTTATCCTCGCCCAAGTAGTGGGGTGAGTGGTCGGGATTTCTCTTAGTGTGGGATGCATGTTACACTCGTGCTTGGGAGCGGAGTGGAGTCTAGTAGATGTAGTCAGTCTTTTATCTGTGGCAGGAGCCGTTTGGGTGAACGGTGGTCCCGGGATGTCTTGTTTCCTTGTTTTTTTTGTCGCCACTGTGTTAGTAGCAGTAGTGTACCAGTGATAGTAGGACCTAGAACCCAGACTGTTTTTAGACACACATAATTTTTGTAAACTAATGTTTTCCTTCCAAATTTCGAGGGGTCGCCGGAGCCTTTTCTTGTTTGATTTGGGTGAATGCAATAGCCCTTCGGGGCTTGGAAAATAAAACTTATTTAAACGGATTTTCTTAAAAGAACTAAAAATCTATTAAATTGGGTTTCTCAGATTAAAATAGCTTTCAGTAATAACTGTCATCTTTTTATCACAACTTCGTCACCCGAGAGAGTTTGGGTGATCTGGGTTCTAGGGGCCTTTTCTGTTTCTGTTTCGGGACGATAGCTACGGGGGCTGTGCCTGGAACCTGTTCTTGTTTGATAGGGTTGTAGGTGTTGGTCTCCCGAAACTTTCGGGCCATGGTTGGTTTCCTCCTCATGTTTTACCGAAGGAGTTGTTTTCCCGAACTGTAAGGGAGTCGAGAACTTCGATAGGCAGAGCCTGGAGTCTGTTCTTGTTTGATTAGGGTTCTAGGCACCGACCTATCGGGGTTTCCGAACCCTTATGGTGTCGGTCTGTGTTGTGTCATTATGGGTTGGTGTTCTGTTTTGGGGAGCCGTTGGGTTGACGGCAGTCCTAGCTGTTGGATATTTGTAGCTAGTGAGTTAGAGATGTGATGTTGGTTATTGTCGATCTTGTTGATCGTGGATTTGGACTATAGCCTGCATGAGCCATATTGAGCTCGACAGAGATGCGCGGATACTTTCCTCGGTGGGGTCGCGCCCCTCGAGTGCCACTCCGGAGTTGGGCCTATTACTTTGTTATCGCGACTTGTCGACGCAGTCCCTCTGGCTGGGCCAGTTTTGGCAGTCACGGACGCCCTACGGTAGACCCGTCCTCTTGTGGATGTGCGGCAGTAGGTGGGCGCAGGTTTGACTGGACCCTATGTGGCAGTCACTGTGATTGGGTTGATTGAGTATACTAAGTTTGAGTCGATGCATCATTTTCATCTGTATCACCCTTTGAGCATAGTAGATAGAGGCATGGTAGCTGTAGAGTTATTTTCCGCTTTCCTTTCGTCAGTTTTCTGTTATCTTATGCCTCTAGTAGACTTAGTGGGCAGACCGTCGGGATTGGTGGCGGTACCCACTGAGAACTACTTTGGGATGTAGTTCTCACACCCGTTGTGGTGTATTTTTCCCCAGGGACCCCTTCTCCTGTTCCTGTTGCTCCAGTTGCTGATCCTACAGACCGAGGCGTGGGAGTCGCGAGCTAGTTCCCTACCCGTCTTTGGATTATAGCGGTGCCCCTTTTTTGGAGATTTCCAGTAAAGTCAGTAGATTAGTTTTATTTCCACTTTTGAGAGACTATTGTATTGTAAGGTTTTTACTTGTACTGAGAGCCTGTACACTGACGTATTATTTCTGCTTACCTCCTTGTAGAGTTTGGAGTGTTGTATCAGAGGATTTTGTATATGATCGTATTTGGGAGATGGATATTGTATCTTTATTTTCAGTTGTACAGTGATTGGATTTTAGTTTTCAGTAGTTTTCTTTTCAGCTCTGATATTTGTATATCTTTAGTATTATCTTTTGCAGGTTAGACGCTTCGCCTATGCGGGGTTTTGTATAGGCGGCGGATCTGTTGGCGAGCCCGGGTCGCAGTTTCGACCTCGGGGCGTGATAATTACGGCGACCGCGGACGTAGGGCGGTTGACCGGATGTTTATCTTTGCATCAGATTGGGGATCGGGGTTTCATTAGTGAATGGATTTTCCCACTTTGATCATAGTCGTGATCCAGTCCTGCTATACTATGATACTTGTGACAGAGATACTATACTCGTGTGGGTCGCTCCCCCCGAGTGCCACTCCGGATGTAGGCTTATGACCGAGCCATGTGTGCTGGTCGATTCGTTATATTGGGATTCGAGCCATGTGTGCCAATCCGTGCCAATCCCGCCTTTGCATCGATGTTATGCGACAGTGGCATATCCGATATGGCCGGCAGAGCATGCAGTACCAGTTTTTACTGGTGGCTAGATTGGGTGTATTTGGACAGATACTGTTTTCTGATGCATACATACAGTCATTCCTTTCGGTACTGCATTTAGAGGCATACTAGTGGTAGTTTTCCTATTTCAGCAGTTTATTTACCTTACCACTTTTTCTTTCCTTTTGCCTCTGGTAGACTTAGTGGGTACGTCGGAGTTTGAGGCTTTACCTACAGGGGGAGGCTACTGGTTTTACTAGTGGTTCTCACCCCCATTGTTGTTTTCGTCTTTTTCCTCCCTTTGTTTTGCAGTGTTTGCTGCGTGAGTTGTTGATCCTTCGGTCGTTGTTCGAGGTGAGGGAGTCACGAGCTAGATCCTTACCTACCCGAGGAGTGTAGCTGTACCCCCTGGTTGGAGATTCCTAGTACTGTCAGTTGGATTATTATACTGTTTACTTTGAGAGAGATTTGCTATTTTTTGAGAGACTGATGTACTATAGTTTTAGTTTATCTCCCTTTTTGAGTTCAGGGATGCTGTATTGAGTACATTGTATGATGATTATTTATATTGAGGAGATGGAAATTGTACTTTATTTCCGGATGTATAGTGATTGGATTTTATTTTACAGCACTTTATTTCCCGCTCTGATATTTGCATAGCTATAGTACTATCTTTTGCAGGTTAGACGCTTCGCCTATGCAGGATTTCCCGTGTGGGTGGCGGATCTATTGGCGAGCTCGGGTCGCAGTTCGACCCCGAGGCATGACAGATTAGTTTGGTATCAGAGCTTAGGGATAGGTCAGTTGGGACTTAGGAAACCCCTGGCTGGTGATTGGACCCTAGGATGACTTCGTGAGCGTCGTTACTTTTGGCGAGAGTTCTGATTGGGTTTTCTACCTCTCCCAAGTGATGGGACGAGGGATTGGCATGTTTATTCTCCTAAGCAATTATGTTGGCTGCAAACAACATAATGTTGTGGGAGGGGTGACATGCTCTAGACTTTCGCTGAATTGGGTTGAGTTTTGTTATATGCTGTGGTGCAGTTTGTCGTCGTGAGCGGTGTCTCCCCGACGCGATGTGTTGATTCGTGTGCCCCCGTTGCAACGGTTGGGCTAGAGCAGATTGTTTTGGGCCGGATACCCGGATTGGAGGTCAGAGAGCTCCGGGCCCAGATGACAGGATTGTGGGAGGTATACCAGCGGCGGAGTGAGTAGCTGGTTTTGATGACCCAGTTTTGGGCGGTAGGCCCCGTCAGCATTTTCCCACTGAGACTACCCCTATTGCAGTACTCCCAATGGCAGCGACTCTAGTGGTGCTGTTTGAGCAAGCAACCCCTTCGTGCCGACGATTAGTGTTGAGGTGCTGAGGCAGGATGGAGCATTGATAGTGGATGAGCAACGGGATATCATTGATGGGTTGAACTAGTTCCGACAACTCGAACCGCCCCGACGCGTAGGATTGAGTTTAGAGCCTATATAGGCGGGTCGTGGGCGGTGGTGATGGAGAGACTAGTTGAGAAAGTTGTTGCCCTAGTTGCAGGATTTGATGGAGAAGGACCTTGTTGGACCGAATGGATCGCCTCAGTGAGCGCCGATGCCTTTCGTGAGGAAAAGGGATGGTTCACTTAGATTCTGTGTGGATTATCGGTATTTGAGTTAAGTGACCATCAGGAATAGGTACCCCTTTTTGCCACGCTTTGGTGATCTCTTTGATCAGCCACGGAGACCTTGGGTCTTTTCGAAGATCGGTCTGCTGTTAGGTTACCACCAGTTGAAAGTGAAGGCCGAGGACTTTCCGAAGACAGCTTTCAGGACAAGGTATGGGCATTATGAGTTCACCGTCGTGCTTTTTGGGATTAACTAATGCCCCTGCCGCATTTGTGGATATGATGGATTGGAATTTTCGGCCATCTGTGGATCGGTTCGTCGTGGTGTTTTTCGATGACACCCTCGGATTACTCCCGGAGCGATGCTGGATTTGAGAAGCACTTGAGAATCGTGCTGCAACTTCTACGAGAGCGAAAATTGTATGCCAAGTTGGCAAAGTGTGAGTTTTGGCTCTGAAGGTGGTTAGATTGGGCCAGGTGATTTTTTCGCCACAGGTGTGGCTGTGGATTCGGCGAAGATAGAGGCAGCACGAGTTTGGCCCAACTGATGACGGTTACTGTGGTGCGCAGCTCTATGAGTGGGCTGGATCTGAGGCAGCGCGGATGATTAGTGTTGATTGAGGGTGTATGTTATGGACTGTCCTTACCATCTTGGCAATGCTAGCAGGATTGCAGATGCGTTGAACAAGAGAGCTGTGTGGAGCTTGATTATGTTGGCTACAGATAGGCGCTATTATTAGAGGAGATGAGGTGGCTCAAGCTAGAGGTTGTGTCCCCAGGGGTCTCTGCTAGACTGACGTCTTTAGTCGTGCAGCCCACTCTGCGGGATAGGATCAGAGAGTGACAGAGTAAGGACCCCCACTTGACCGAGATTGGAAATCAGATTGCGAGCGACCAGACAGGGGACTTCATGGTGGATGTTGCGAGAGTACTGAGTGTTAAGGAATTTGTATTGGCGTATTTCGTGAAGTGGTTAAGTCTTGAAAATTGAAGATGAAGATGTTTGGATCATATACCTCAATCTGGATCAGGTACGTTTAGGTGATCCGAATACTTCTTATAGTGTAGAAACACTTGGATGGATTTTTAATTGCATAAAAATCAAGAAACTGGACTGTTACATGTTCAGGATCCAGATCAGGACATTCCAGTCCGGACCCCGAACGTAGGTAAGTTCATGCGAAATTTCAGTCCGGATCGCCCCTGTTTCAGTTCGGACCCCGAACGTGGATTCTGCAGAAATCGCATGAACAGTCCGGACCGTGTATCTTTCAGTCCGGACCCCGAACATGATTTTTCAGGAAATTCTCTGAAAAATGACGACAGTCCGGAACAAGCCAAATCCAGTCCGGACCGTCGTACGGGAAAAAGTCTGTTAAGTCAGTTTTTGATTCTTATCCTCTTCCAATGGTTTTTAACCTATAAGTAAACCCTAATTTTATCTTTTAGGGTAATACAAAATAAGTTTTGTAATCCGTAAATAATCGAGAAAAATTAACGGAGAAAACTTAGAAATCCACATATAGAGAAGAAAGGAAAAACTAGATCTATTCTATGTTTCTTCATCTATATTGATTAATTTGATTATAAGATTTCAAACTCAGATTTTGAGTAGAATCAAATTAATGAATACTTAGATGGTATTTCCGATCTATCTTTGATCTAAGTATTCGGTGGATTTTCACCACCAACAAAACAACGATTTTCGCAAAAATCGGCGCGTGGATTCGCATGGCCTTGTGGACTCAAGGTGCTACGCTCTCGTGGATTCGGAGCGAGGTACGCTCGTGTGATCGATACGTACTACTTGGTGGAGACCGTGGATTCGGTTGGACGTCGTGGACTCGACGTTGGACGCCGTGGATTCGGCGTTGGACGCAAATCGTGGATTCGAGGTGCGTTGCGGAGCGAGCGGAGAAGATCAACTAGGAGCGTATGGAAAAAGGTTGAGTCGTGTGTGAGTACGTTATATCACCATTGTACGTGTTTAATCTTAGTAGATTTCACCGTGTGATCGGTCCCGTGGTTTTTTACTCCTGGTTTGGAGTTTTCCACGTAAAATCTCTGCGTGTTATTTACTTTTCCGCATTGGGTTTTGGTTACGCAAAGATTTTGGAGTGTTTATTGTTTACACCTATTCACCCCACTCTAGGTGTTTTTTCCCCTATTCAGATCCATATTTAACATAACCCACAAGTGGAATCAGAGCGGGAATAGGGTTGTAAACAATGGTTGAAGGTGGAAACATCAACAGACCACCGTTCTTCGATGGAACAAATTATGCTTATTGGAAAGTACGCATGAGAGCGTTTTTAATTTCCATCGATGAACGGGTGTGGCAATCAATCGAGTTTGGATGGCCAAATCCGACTGAAATTATTGATGATGTTCGCACCATCAAACCTAGGTCGAAATGGACCAAGGAAGAAATTGATGCATTGTCACGCCCCGGTGTCGAAACTGCGACCCGGGTTCGCCAACAGATCCGCCGCCCATACGGACACCCCGTATAGACGAAGCGACTAACCTGCAAAAAGAAACAACTACAGCTAAATAGATATCAGAGCTGAAAGTAAAACTACTGAAAAGCTGAAATCCAAACACTGTACAACTGAAAATAATACAATATCCATCTCCCAAATACGATCGTATAAAAAGTCCTCGGATACAAAACTCAAAAGGGAGATATCTCTAATAAAATACATCAGTGTACAAGCTCTCAATACAAAAATATCCTCACTACATCAGTCTCTCAAACTGTAAAATAAAGTACAACTCTATACCTCACAACAAAGGTCTCTCAACAGAGGAAAAAGAAGTAAACTAATCAACTGAAGCTCTCCTCTGAAGGGGCATCGCTACACTCCAACGACAGGTAGGGAACTTGTAGAGTACCGGGTCTGCGGATGGCGCGCCGACCACATAGATGGCTGGGAGCAGAGAGTTGCCTTGGGCATGTTGCATTTGAGTTTACAGATGATGCCGGGTTGATTCGGATCAACGCAGAAGCTCCAGCTCGATTCGGGGTTTTTCCGGGCTTTGTATGCCGATTGAGGATGAGATTTGGAAATTACCGACTTCACAGTGGAGTGCCGGAAATTCAGGAACACTTGGAATAGGTGTACTTTCAGGTTACAGCGAGGTTCGGGAGGTTCCGGACTGACGCGGAGGATCCGGAGGCAAAAAGTGAGTCGGAACTGGCAATTTTGGAGCCGGTATTTGATTTGAGCACCCCGACTCAACGGATGAGCTTTTTGAGGAGAAAAAGTTGTGGACACGTGTACTTTCGATTTACAGCGAGGTTCGGGAGGTTCCGGACAGACGCGGAGGATCCGGAGGCAAAAAGTGAGTCGGAACTGGCAATTTTGGAGCCGGTATTTGATTTGAACACCCCGACTCAACGGTTGAGCTTTTTGAGGAGAAAAAGCTGTGGACACGTGTACTTTCGATTTACAGCGAGGTTCGGGAGGTTCCGGACTGACGCGGAGGATCCGGAGGCAAAAAGTGAGTCGGAACTGGCAATTTTGGAGCCGGTATTTGATTTGAGCACCCCGACTCAACGGTTGAGCTTTTTGAAGTGAAAAAGCTGTGAGCGCATGTACTTTCGATTTACAGCTGAGTTCGGGAGGTTCCGGACAGCGGCGGAGGGCCCGAGGGCAAAAAGTGAGTTGGAGTTGGACTTTTGGATTAAGGGTATTAATTAATTAATTTGGTTGCTTTATAAAAGGGAGGCCTCTGTTGCTTGGGGGTAAAGCAGAGAAAGAAAGGAAAGAAAGAAAGAAAGAAGAAAAGAGAGGAAAAAAAAAGAGGGTTTTGAGTTGAGCTTGGGCGAGGACCTCCAGTTGGTGGAGCCGGGCGGAGCGCTACGTCGACCTCGGCAAGGTAGGTGATTCTTTTGTTTAGGGATTTTAGTTTGTTTTTAGAAGCAAATTGGATTTTTGGGATTTTTGTTGCTTGGAGGATTTACGAGTTTTGTTTGGGGATTTTATTAATTATTTTAAACTTATCCGTCGCCGGCGGCCGCGCGTGCGCGGAACGGCGCACGCGCGGCGCTAGGGTGCTGCTGTTGGCAGCACCCTGCGGCAGAGCGCCGCTGGGCGCGGCGCCGCGCGCAGCAAAGAGCTATGCGCGGTGCTGCCAGGCCGCGCGCAGGTGCGCGTGGCATGGCCGCGCGCAGGCGTGCGCGGCATGGCCGCGCGCGGCAGGGCCGCGCGGGCCGCGCGCGGGCCTGCGCGGGCGCGCGACCGCGCGCTGCGTAGCGGGCTGCGCGTGCAGCGCCGCTGGGCGCCGCGCGCAGCGCCGCAGGGCGCTGCGCGGCGCGCTCTGTCACCGCGCAGCAGGTCGCTGCGCGGCGCGACTTGGTTTGGCGCCGCGCGGCGGGCCTCCCTCGTCGCACGGCAGGGTTTTTCGACGCTCGGCGTGCTCCCGGACAGCGGGCTGCACCTCGGTTTGCGTGCCGGCGCTGTTTTTCGCCGTCGGCGCTGTTTTCGCAGGATTTTTCGCGAGTGGTTTCGCTAGCAGTTTTCGCAGGGTTTTTCGCAAGCGGTTTCGCTAGCAGTTTTCGCAGGGTTTTCGCGAGCGGTTTTCGCGAGCAGTTTCGCAGGATTTCGCGAGCTGTTTTCGTAAGCAGTTTTCGAGCTGTTTTTCGCCGTCGGGCACAGTTTTTCGCCGACGGAGCAGTTTTTCGCCGCCGCGCGCTGTTTTTCGCCGTCGGGCGCAGTTTTTCGCTTACGGAGCTGTTTTTCGCCGACGGACGCAGTTTTTCGCCGACGGAGCAGTTTTTCGCCGCCGCCCGCTGTTTTTCGCCGACGGAGGCTGTTTTTCACCGCCGGATGCTCGGTTTTCGACCGCTTGACTGATTTTGTGATTTCTTCTTTCCTGGCGGTTGTAGTGCTGTTTTTAGCTTCCGTCGAGGCTGGGTGTGAGTTTCTCCGCCGCGTTGAGCCGCAGGTTTGTTTCGGGACATCCGCTGAGAGCGCGGTCTTGTGGTTGGACACAGCGTGCCCCGATTTGCGTGCGGACCTCGTGGAGGCAAGGTACTCCCGCTGGGCCCAATTGCAAGTGTCGACGAGCAATTGGTGGCGAGCTGAGGTGGGTTGGTTTTTCTCTCCAAGTCTACGGACTTCCTTCTAATTCTATTGTGATAGGATTGCATGCTAGTGTAAGTGTTTTCTTGGAACTTAACTAGCACCCCCGTCATATGTGCATGTGTTTGACCAGACCGATAGAGAACCTTAATCTGGGCTAGGTTCTTTTATGCTTTAGACATCCCACACATTGCATATCCTTCTGGACATAGAGTCCTTCGCCCGGGTAGTGGGCCGAGTGGTCAGAGTGTTGTGGGACGGGTGTTGCACTCGGGCCCGGGGGCCGAGTGGGGTCTGGTGGCTGGATTAGGCCAGTGTTAGTGTTTTGGGAACCGTTTCAGATAAACGGTGGTCCCGGGGTTTTTCTTTTCGCTGTTCTTCTCGTCACCACCATGTTGTGATCGTGGTGCACGTGTGTTAGCAGGACCTTGAACCCAGAACCTTTTTGGACGAATACATGATTTTAGTCAGCCAATGTTTCTTCCAAGCCTCGCAAGGTCGCCTGAGTCTGTTCTTGTTTGATAGGACGAGGGCATTAGCTCTTCGAGGTTTGGGCATAAAACTTGTTTTCAAAGGGTTTTCCAAAAAAGACTAAAAATCATTAAAAAGATGGATTTCTCTCAGATCGAATGGTTTTCTGAAATAAATGACATGGTTTCTTATAAACTTATCCACCCGAGCGGATTCAAGTGATCTGGGTTCTAAGGGCTGTTTTCTTTCTTGGGGACGTAGGCATTAGTCTCCCGGGGGTTTTCGGACCCTTCGTGGATCTGGCTGTGGGGCATCCCCAGTCGTGAGTTTGTGCGTTGAGACAGTTCCCACTTTAACCGAGAAGGGCCGAATCCCTGAACGGTAAAGGATCGAGAACTTCGATAGGCGGAGCCTAGAGTCTGTTCTTGTTTGATTGGGGTTCTAGGCACGGGTCTATCGGGATTTTCGGATCCTTGCCGCGTCAGTCGGTTCTTCCCGCCTATGAGTGGGGTGTTGTTGTGGGAGCCGTTGGGAGAGACGGTGGTCCCAGCTGTGTAGTACTTTCGTTGAGTGGGTCAGTGTTGTGAGATTGAGTCGTGGAGGGTTCTCCGACTGAGTTGTGCTTCGAGCATCGAGATACCGATCTGTTTGATCGTGGACTATAGCCTGCAGGAGCCACTTGTGAGACAGTGATACAGATGTGATACTTGAGTTCGGTGGGGTCGCTCCCCTCGAGCTACGCCCCGGGTGCGTTGATGATTCCGAGCCTGATGAGGCTGCGATGACGATACCGAGCCTAACGAGGCTGAGATGATGCGCCTAGTTCATATACTAGAGGTCGCTTGATACCCCTGGCCGAGCTACCGTGGGGTCACTTTGTGAAAGATTGAGATAGTCCGATTGGACACCCTGGTTGATACACTAGGGGGCGCAAGCTTGACTTGACTGGGCCCTATGAGGCAGTCGTTGGGATTGGGTGACACTGTGAGAGTGATGGCATAGCAGGTGTCATAGTAGAGTTTTCTTGAGCATGGTACTTGTGACATATTGTCAGCAGTGAGTGGCTGCATACCATCATCCATATTCTCTTCCTATTGAGCATAGTAGATAGAGGCATGATAGCTGTAGATTCTTTTCCAGCTTATTTTTCAGTATCACAGTCTTTTCTGTTATCTTATGCCTCTAGTAGACTTAGTGGGCAGACCGTGGTTCTTGGAGACGGTACCCACTGAGAACTACTGTAGGATGTAGTTCTCACACCCTCTGTCGGTGACAGGTTGCTGAGGCTTTCTTCCGTTCCTGCCGAGCTTGACTGGACGGATCGAGGACAGGGAGTCGCGTGATAGTTCCCTACCAGCATTGTTACTTTAGAGTGAGGTAGATGTACCATCCCAGACTGTGGGGGTTGATTACGGTTTGTTATATTTCCTGTTTAGCTATCTCCCATTTGGATTTGTAGATGTTGTATAGGTGGACTTCTATTTGTATCATCTTGTTTTGGGAGATAGGCTATGTGTTGTTGCATCTTTGTAGTAGTGAAATTTTATATTACAGCTTTCTTATCCGCGCTGATATCTGTGTACCTGTAGTTCTGTCTTTGCAGGTTGGCCGCTTCGTCTGTACGGCAGTTTCCGTACAGATGGCGGATCTGTTAGCGAGCCCGGGTCGCAGTTTCGACCCCGGGGCGTGACAGATTAGAGTGGTATCAGAGCCTAGGATGTAGGTCATTGAGGACTTAGAAACCCTAGGCTTGTGGTTGGACATTAGGATGACTACGTGAGAGTCGTGACTTTTAGCGAGAGTCCAGATTGAGTTATTACCTCTCCCAAGGGATGGGACGAGTGATTTTACTTGTTATTCTCTCAAAGGTGATTATGTTGGCTGCAGACAACATAATACCTCAGGAAGGATAACAGGTCTTAGACTTTCACTGGATTGGGTTGTATGGTTGCTGTGTCCTGATGTTCGCTTTTGTTTCAGCTACCTGCGATGCCGCCGAGACGTCGTGCAGCGACGAGAGGGCGTCCGACCTCAGCTGAGGAGCCCGAGCGGCGGGAGGCCAAGCAGGCCAGGCAGAGCGAGGTACAGGAGCTGCGGGCTCAGGTGGCCCAGATGACTGAGGCGTTGCGATGCCAGGAGGTGGCGGCCAGGCGCCAGGAGGAAAATATGGAGCGCATGATGCGCAAGCTGGAGCAGAGGGCACCTCCTGTGGCACCACCTTCAGTACTTCCGGTTACGACATCCTCGACCTCATCGCAGATTCCTCCGTTGACAGAGACAGAGCAGAGGGAGCTCATGGATCGACTATCCTTTATCAGCAAGTTTCATTTCCCGCGGTTCTCAGGTCAGAGTTCGGAGCCGTGGGAGGTTGAGAACTGGATTGCGGCCATGGAGAAATTGTTTGAGAACCTCTTCATCAAGGAAGAACATCAAGTATATTTGGGGGCGCACTTTTTGGAGGGGGATGCCGAGACTTGGTGGCGTCGAGTCCGCCCAGTTGGACCGCCAGGAGTTCAGTTATTGACGTGGCCAGAATTTCGAGCTTTGCTGCGCGGGGCCTATTTTCCTGATAGTGCAAAGCAGAAGCTAGAAGGGGATCTTCGACGATTGCAGCAGGGTGATCGACCACTTCAGGAGTATATTCGGGAGTTCCAGAAATTGTTGGGCAGTGTGCCACTTGTTGCCCCAGATGAGGCTCAGAGGGTGGATTTGTTTGTGAGAGGACTGCATCAGGATATTTATTATCTTGTTCACTCGCACCGATCATCGACTTTGGATGCGGCCATTGAGCATGCTCAGTGGGTTTCCCGAGGCACAGCGGTTATGTCAGATAGGGACAGAGTGCCAGGATCCAGCTCCGGGGTGAGGCATCCGGTATCGCCTGATTTTGGATAGTCTAGTAGATCGGGACCCCCGGGGCCGCCACCATCCCAGTCTGAGGGTCGTGGATTTCAGAGGAGACGGAGATCAGGAGGTCCCCCTCAGCCGAGGCACCAGCAGCAGTTTCAGGTTGAGTGTGTCATTTGCGGTGGGCCGCATGCAGTGCAGCAGTGTGACCATAGGCTGGGGCGATGCTTTTCGTGTGGACAGTCGGGACATTTTCAGGCAGCATGCCCTCATGTAGTACTTACGGTAATGCCGCTTGCGACGGCACCCCCGCTACCTCTTCCGGAGGAAGGAGCTCCTCCGACTTACCGCCAGCCAGATGAGGCCACGACGTCGAGGCAGTCAGGACGACGACCACCCACATCGAGAGGATGAGTTTGGGTTGCCCGATTGGTGGGACCCAGGTTAGCGGATCGCATGGTACTTGGTATGACTTCCTTCCCTAGTTGTTGAGCTTAGGGTTTTTGCACCCCTACATGGTTGAGTTGTTGGATTGTGGTTTTGGGTTGCGGCCACATCAGGGACAGCGTCAACACCTCTCTCCTGGCTCTCCCGTTTTAACACCGAAACTGGCGAACGGGGCGAAAAATTTCGAAGGACTACTCCAGAAATGGAGGCGATGCTGGAACCTGTTCTTGTTTGATTGGGGTGAAGGCATCGGTCCTTTGGAAATTTTGGGCTTTTCACTAATTTCGGCTGCTTTTCAATTAGAGAGTTGGAGTTGATGATGTTCCTGATGTAGGGCCTTCTTTGTGGTAGGAGGTGTGTTTTGGTTTCGAGGACGAAACCTTTTGAAGGAGGGGAGAGTGTAGAGTACCGGGTCTGCGGATGGCGCGCCGACCACATAGATGGCTGGGAGCAGAGAGTTGCCTTGGGCATGTTGCATTTGAGTTTACAGATGATGCCGGGTTGATTCGGATCAACGCAGAAGCTCCAGCTCGATTCGGGGTTTTTCCGGGCTTTGTATGCCGATTGAGGATGAGATTTGGAAATTACCAACTTCACAGTGGAGTGCCAAAAATTCAGGAACACTTGGAACAGGTGTACTTTCAGGTTACAGCGAGGTTCGGGAGGTTCCGGACTGACGCGGAGGATCCGGAGGCAAAAAGTGAGTCGGAACTGGCAATTTTGGAGCCGGTATTTGATTTGAGCACCCCGACTCAACGGATGAGCTTTTTGAGGAGAAAAAGCTGTGGACACGTGTACTTTCGATTTACAGCGAGGTTCGGGAGGTTCCGGACTGACGCGGAGGATCCGGAGGCAAAAAGTGAGTCGGAACTGGCAATTTTGGAGCCGGTATTTGATTTGAGCACCCCGACTCAACGGTTGAGCTTTTTGAGGAGAAAAAGCTGTGGACACGTGTACTTTTGATTTACAGCGAGGTTCGGGAGGTTCCGGACTGACGCGGAGGATCCGGAGGCAAAAAGTGAGTCGGAACTGGCAATTTTGGAGCCGGTATTTGATTTGAGCACCCCGACTCAACGGTTGAGCTTTTTGAAGTGAAAAAGCTGTGAGCGCGTGTACTTTCGATTTACAGCTGAGTTCGGGAGGTTCCGGACAGCGGCGGAGGGCCCGAGGGCAAAAAGTGAGTTGGAGTTGGACTTTTGGATTAAGGGTATTAATTAATTAATTTGGTTGCTTTATAAAAGGGAGGCCTCTGTTGCTTGGGCGTAAAGCAGAGAAAGAAAGGAAAGAAAGAAAGAAAGAAGAAAAGAGAGGAAAAAGAAAGAGGGTTTTGAGTTGAGCTTGGGCGAGGACCTCCAGTTGGTGGAGCCGGGCGGAGCGCCACGTCGACCTCGGCAAGGTAGGTGATTCTTTTGTTTAGGGATTTTAGTTTGTTTTTAGAAGCAAATTGGATTTTTGGGATTTTTGTTGCTTGGAGGATGTATGAGTTTTGTTTGGGGATTTTATTAATTATTTTAAACTTATCCGTCGCCGGCGGCCGCGCGCGCGCGGAACGGCGCACGCGCGGCGCTAGGGTGCTGCTGTTGGCAGCACCCTGCGGCAGAGCGCCGCTGGGCGCGGCGCCGCACGCAGCAAAGAGCTGTGTGCGGCGCTGCCAGGCCGCGCGCAGGTGCGCGTGGCACGGCCGCGCGCAGGCGTGCGCGGCATGGCCGCGCGCGGCAGGGCCGCGCAGGCCGCGTGCGGGCCTGCGCGGGCGCGCGGCCGCGCGCAGCACCGCAGGGTGCTGCGCGGCGCACTCTGTCACCGCGCAGCAGGTCGCTGCGCGGCGCGACTTGGTTTGGCGCCGCGCGGCGGGCCTCCCTCGTCGCACGGCAGGGTTTTTCGACGCTCGGCGTGCTCCCGGACAGCGGGCTGCACCTCGGTTTGCGTGCCGGCGCTGTTTTTCGCCGTCGGCGCTGTTTTCGCAGGATTTTTCGCGAGCGGTTTCCATAGCAGTTTTCGCAGGGTTTTTCGCGAGCGGTTTCGCTAGCAGTTTTCGCAGGGTTTTCGCGAGCGGTTTTCGCGAGCAGTTTCGCAGGATTTCGCGAGTTGTTTTCGCAAGCAGTTTTCGAGCTGTTTTTCGCCGTCGGGCACAGTTTTTTGCCGACGGAGCAGTTTTTCGCCGCCGCGCGCTGTTTTTCGCCGTCGGGCGCAGTTTTTCGCCGACGGAGCTGTTTTTCGCCGCCGCGCGTTGTTTTTCGCCGACGGAGGCTGTTTTTCGCCGTCGGATGCTCGGTTTTCGACCGGTTGACTGATTTTGTGATTTCTTGTTTCCTGGCGGTTGTAGTGCTATTTTTAGCTTCCGTCGAGGCTGGGTGTGAGTTTCTTCGCCGCGTTCAGCCGTAGGTTTGTTTCAGGACATCCGCTAAGAGCGCGGTCTTGTGGTTGGACACAGCGTGCCCCGATTTGCGTGCGGACCTCGTGGAGGCAAGGTAATCCCGCTGATCCCAATTGCAAGTGTCGACGAGCAATTGGTGGCGAGCTGAGGTGGGTTGGTTTTTCTCTCCAACTCTACGGACTTCCTTCTAATTCTATTGTGATAGGATTGCATGCTAGTGTAAGAGTTTTCTTGGAACTTAACTAGCACCCCCGTCATATGTGCATGTGTTTGACCAGACCGATAGAGAACCTTAATCTGGGCTAGGTTCTTTTATGCTTTAGACATCCCACACATTGCATATCCTTCTGGACATAGAGTCCTTCGCCCGGGTAGTGGGCCGAGTGGTCAGAGTGTTGTGGGACGGGTGTTGCACTCGGGCCCGGGGGCCGAGTGGGGTCTGGTGGCTGGATTAGGCCAGTGTTAGTGTTTTGGGAACCGTTTCAGATAAACGGTGGTCCCGGGGTTTTTCTTTTCGCTGTTCTTCTCGTCACCACCATGTTGTGATCGTGGTTCATGTGTGTTAGCAGGACCTTGAACCCAGAACCTTTTTGGACGAATACATGATTTTAGTCAGCCAATGTTTCTTTCAAGCCTCGCAAGGTCGCCTGAGTCTGTTCTTGTTTGATAGGACGAGGGCATTAGCTCTTCGAGGTTTGGGCATAAAACTTATTTTCAAAGGGTTTTCCTAAAAAGACTAAAAATCATTAAAAAGATGGATTTCTCTCAGATCGAATGGTTTTCTAAAATAAATGACATGGTTTCTTATAAACTTATCCACCCGAGCGGATTCAAGTGATCTGGATTCTAAGGGCTGTTTTCTTTCTTGGGGACGTAGGCATTAGTCTCCCGGGGGTTTTCGGACCCTTCGCGGATCTGGATGTGGGGCATCCCCAGCCGTGAGTTTGTGCATTGAGACAGTTCCCACTTTAACCGAGAAGGGCCGAATCCCTGAACGGTAAAGGATCGAGAACTTCGATAGGCGGAGCCTAGAGTCTGTTCTTGTTTGATTGGGGTTCTAGGCACGGGTCTATCGGGATATTCGGATCCTTGCCGCGTCAGTCGGTTCTTCCCGCCGATGAGTGGGGTGTTGTTGTGGGAGCCGTTGGGAGAGACGGTGGTCCCAGCTGTGTAGTACTTTCGTTGAGTGGGTCAGTGTTGTGAGATTGAGTCGTGGAAGGTTCTCCGACTGAGTTGTGCTTCGAGCATCGAGATACCGATCTGTTTGATCGTGGACTATAGCCTGCAGGAGCAACTTGTGAGACAGTGATACAGATGTGATACTTGAGTTCGGTGGGGTCGCTCCCCTCGAGCTACGCCCCGGGTGCGTTGATGATTCCGAGCCTGATGAGGCTGCGATGACGATACCGAGCCTGACGAGGCTGCGATGATGCGCCTAGTTCATATACTAGAGGTCGCTTGATACCCCTGGCCGAGCTACCATGGGGTCACTTTGTGAAAGATTGAGATAGTCCGATTGGACACCCTGGTTGATACACTAGGGGGCGCAGGCTTGACTTGACTGGGCCCTATGAGGCAGTCGTTGGGATTGGGTGACACTGTGAGAGTTATGGCATAGCAGGTGTCATAGTAGGGTTTTCTTGAGCATGGTACTTGTGACATATTGTCAGCAGTGAGTGGCTGCATACCATCATCCATATTCTCTTCCTATTGAGCATAGTAGATAGAGGCATGATAGCTGTAGATTCTTTTCCAGCTTATTTTTCAGTATCACAGTCTTTTCTGTTATCTTATGCCTCTAGTAGACTTAGTGGGCAGACCGTGGTTCTTGGAGACGGTACCCACTGAGAACTACTATAGGATGTAGTTCTCACACCCTCTGTCGGTGACAGGTTGCTGAGGCTTTCTTCCGTTCCTGCCGAGCTTGACTGGACGGACCGAGGACAGGGAGTCGCGTGATAGTTCCCTACCAGCATTGTTACTTTAGAGTGAGGTAGATGTACCATCCCAGACTGTGGGGGTTGATTATGGTTGGTTATATTTCCTGTTTAGCTATCTCCCATTTGGATTTGTAGATGTTGTATAGGTGGACTTCTATTTGTATCATCTTGTTTTGGGAGATAGGCTATGTGTTGTTGCAGCTTTGTAGTAGTGAAATTTTATATTACAGCTTTCTTATCCGCGCTGATATCTGTGTACCTGTAGTTCTGTCTTTGCAGGTTGGCCGCTTCGTCTGTACGCCAGTTTCCGTACAGATGGCGGATCTGTTAGCGAGCCCGGGTCGCAGTTTCGACCCCGGGGCGTGACAGAACTAGCTCGCGACTCCCTCGAAACCGGTCAGAAGGATCAGCAACTGGAGCACAGGAACAGAAGTAGAAGTCCCTGGGGAAAAAAACACCACGACGGGTGTGAGAACTACTTCCCACAGTAGTTCTCAGTGGGTGCCGTCAACAAGCCCAACGGTCTGCCCATTAAGTCTACTAGAGGCAAAAGATAACAGTGCAATGAAATCTGAACAAGAAAAGCTGGAGCTACTCTACAGCTACCATGCCTCTATCTAGATGCTCAAAAAGTGGAACAGATGAAAGTAAATGTGACCACTTGCACCCAAGGTGCTCAATCGACACAATCGAACTGACTGCCTCATAGGGTCCAGTCAAGCCTGCGCCTGTCGACTAGGAACGCACCTCCCCACCTCCACACATCCACATGAGGACGGGATTTACGTGGGGCGTCCTCTCCGACTAACTCACCCCTCGCGCAAAACTGCCTCAACAGGCCCATCATTGCATCCACTGCTGAAAACTGCCTCAACAGGCCAACCATCGCATCCACTGCGGCATCTCAGGGGGCGCGACTCCAACTGAGGAAAATGACGCGGCATAGAGTATCAAACATTGGCATATGCAGGCTATAGTCAAAATCCACGCTCACTCTCAGAACGGTAGGACTCAAGATCCCCAAATATCTCGCACGACAGTCGGAGCACTCTCGACGACTCAGCTGATCAGCTCACACGAAACACGAGACACTAGCCTCTCCAACAGCTCGCACCACAAAGCACACTGGCTGTAAGTACTCCACAGCCAGGAACGACCCACAACTCAGGGTAACAGTACTGGTCGGACAACACTCAACGACCTGGGACCACCGTTAACCCCAACGGTTCCCAACATCACTGACCGGAAGATACTCGACGGCCCGGGACTACCGTCTGCTCAACGGCTCCCTCCCACGACAGCACAACAGGGATACAAGACCTCCCGGGACTACCGTTTACCCAAACGGCTCCCGGCACAGATAAGCGACCCACTACAACTACCAGACTCCACTCTGCTCCCAAGCACGAGTGCAAATGCATCCCACACTAAAAGACAATCCCGACCTCTCGGCCCACTACCCGGGCGAGGATAACTGTCACGACCCGGGTGTAAACCAGAACCCGGGCCCGTCCACAGATCCGCCGTGCACACAGTATTTTCCGTGTACACGAAGCGCCAGTAACCTGCTCAGATATAAGAGATATAATAAAAGAGCAATAAAAACAGAGCTGAACTAAAACTAATACATCTCAGACTGAAGCTGGAAATAAAATACAATACATCTGTACATAAATGATACATCAGTCTCTCCCAGCTCACAAAATATATACAACCTGCTGGCGAAAGCCAGTCCCAAAAGTGAAAGTACTACCGTCTGAGGAAACATGGGTACACCAACAGTCCAGCTAACGTGCTCATCCTGCCTCGGGATCTATCTACTCAGCCGTCCTCTCTCCTCGACCCGCCACTGTAAGCCTAGTAGCACCCGCAGAAGACACTGCAAAACAAGGGAGAAGAAAAAGAGGAAAGAAGAATGGGGGTGAGACTACTAGTAAACCAGTAGCCTCCCCTAGTGGGTAAAACCTCAACTCTGACACGCCCACTAGGTCTACCAGAGGCAAAAGGAATAAAGGTGGTATGCAATGAGTATGACTCCTGATGAAAAGCTACCACTAGAATGCCTCTAAAAACTGAGCTAAAAGAATAGCTGAATGTATGCATCAGAATACAAATGCCTGCCTGAATAAACCCAATCTGACCACCAGTAAACACTGGTACTGCCTGCTCTGCCTGCCAAATCGGGTATGCCAGCCTACGCATAACACCGATAGGGGATGAGAGTCTCGAAGACTCGAGGTCTAAAAACCGCACACTCCGGAGTGGCACTCGAGGGGAGCGACCCACACGAGTCAAGTGCCTCAGTAACAAGTATCAAAGTCAGCAGGACTGGATCATGACTATGACCAAAGTGGGAAAACCCATCCACTAAAGGGAGACCCGATCTCAACCTGATGCAAGATAAACAAATAGTGGGAAACTCCATCCCCTAGAGACCTGATACCCAATCTGATGCATAAGTAACCACCGGTCAACCACCCAAGGTCCGCGGTTGCCGCAATGCCCTGCCATCAAGCCTGCCTGTCCCAAAAACCAAGATCCTGACTACACTATCCCAAACCCCTGCTCGCGCACGAGCTACAAATACACAGAGCCTCAAATGAAAGTAGAAAAGAATAATAAAAAGGTTTCTCCTATGTCAATTTCAGCATGATAGTGTAGCAGAAAAAGGTGGCCTATCTAGGTGACCATACAAGCATGCAAATGTCCCAAGATGATATAAAGATAAACAGATGTCGATAACCTTCATAATGTCAGAACATGTAGAGAACAGTATGAGAATAGTAAATATGAGATAGCCTGTGCCTGCCTATGCCACATACCCAGAGCCCACAAATCATTGATTAGCCTTATCCTTTAACATGACGCTGCTGTTCTACAATCATTATCCCCAATCAAGCAAGTTCTAACAATATCTGTTTAATCACAATAAGCCTGCCATTGCCACACATAAAGTGCATTTATCCTTTTAATCAAAGAAGCTACTCAAATGCCTAGCGGGTAATCAAAAGAAGAAGGGTTAACAACCACACCCATAATGACAATCCTGACCCAGATCCGACATCCGGTCAACCGCCTACTATCCGCAATAGCTGCAATACCCCAAAAGCTAAAATCCAAGCCCCGGCTACACTATGCCGATCCCTGCTCAAACCCGAGCAACAAATAGCCGCCTGCCTAAGGAATAGGGGAAGAAGAGACAATAGGGTTCCTCCTAAGTCAGTCCCAAACATATAGTGTAGCGATCAGAAATGGTTTAACTAGATATCCCTGAAATCAAGCCTATCTCCTCACGGAAGAAAGAAGGGGAGTGACAATTAGTGGTTCACCATGTGTACCAAGTAATAACTCCACCTGGGTGTAATCATCATGCTAAATCATAATCCAACCACACATGCCCATAACCTGCTAATCACCCTCTCATGAATCATCCACCTATGCCTGTCCAAAAATCCTCAAGTGGTACCCTCCCACAAGACGCCTCACAATATCACAATATGAAAGTACATCCCCCTCCCTCATGCAAGGTTAAATTCTAAAACGATGTCCATGAAGCATGTATAAGTTCCAACATGTCAAGTTTCCAATATAATGTTTTCCATATGATAGGCTCACAATTATCTAGTTAAGCATGCATGTCCGTTAGGTGACCATTCAACATGTTCAATAAAGGGGATCACTCTAATATTCCTAGTGGGTACATCAAAAAAGAGGAGTAAAGCAACCACCCACCTGGAATTGCGCAACCCAAGGCTGTCCAATATCTCTCTTTCACGCCACAAGTCCAAACAGATAAGCCGCCGCGATCACTGTTCACAATTACCCCAAAACATGCAATTAAACATACAATTATCCTCAAAACATGCTATTCCAGTAATCAGTCCAGAGTTGAGCCTTTTTCACCTACGAGTTGTGCACAGAAAATTCCCAAAAATATACCGTCGCGATCCTCGCGACGAGCCGGTCGAAACGAGTACCTGCACGCTCAAATCCGAGTTTCCTACACTGAGATATAAATTCGGCAAGGGGACTATCCCAAAGAACTCTGTACTGTAAATTTCAGCACCAAATACTGAAAATAATGCCTTTTTCACCTTCGGGAAAAATCTTGAAAAATCCAGGAAAATTTGAGGATGTTCCCTGCGATGAGTAGATGCAAAATGCCTTTTGAATCACCTCAATCCGATGTCCGGTTGCGGAGATATCGCTGAAAGATCGAACCGCTGTCCAAAACTCCATCACAGCAAATGGTGTCGCAGTAAACTCAGGAAAACTCCTCGAAAAACATGAAACGAGGGGAAACGGGAAATACCAATATTAAAGCTCTGTCAGTCGCCGTTCTGATGGCGTAAGAATCGCCGGAAAATGTGATCGGGGTAGGCCGGGAGAGCTCTCGCATCGAAACGCGACGAAAGGGATACACCGATGAAGGAACATCGCGCCGCGCCGGAGAAAATGGAAACCTTGAGATCCGTGGCGCCGAAAAATCCGAAACTCCACCATATGCTCCCTCTCTTCAAGATGAAGATTTCATCTTCTCACTCCTCGAGAAGATGAAGCCTCGAAGATGGTGAAAACGCCCGTTGAATGCCTCTCGGATGCAACAAGGGAGCCAAAACCAGAAAAACAATTCGGGAAATTACCTCTGTGTCCCGCCAAACAGGAAACACCGAAAACGGCCAATAAAATGTCGCCACGTGTCCACAGAACACAAAACACCAACCTCAACCAATGGAACTGCGCCACGTGGCCCGACCACGACTGCCCGCGCGCCCAGACGCCTCGCCTGCCCGCACAGTTGACCAACCAATAGGAGAAAGCCACGTGTCAATGCCTCTGCCTAGTGAACCCGGTGCACGAAATCCTGTGGACCGAACGAATAGGAACCAGCCACGTGTCCAAGCCCGGTGCACCATAAACCATGAGCCATCCCGAATACCCCGTGGACCAACTCCCATGAGCTGACCTATCGGGTGATGCCACGTGTCCACCCGCCTCGGTGCACGCCGGCCGCGTGGACCTCCCGCCTGCCCGCGCGCCCGCGCGCTGCCCGCGCCCTGTCCGCGCCGTGTGCCGCCGCCGTTCCGCCTGCCTGAGGCCGCGCCGCCTCCCGCCGACGCTGCCGCCGCCGCCGCCGGTCGCCGGCGATCGCCGGAGTTACTGTTCCGGCGGTGAACAGTACCCGTGCTCAAAAATATCAAGTGGGTAGTCCGTTTTGACCGTTTTCGCGCGCTGATTCCAAATACGATGTCCATTTCGCCAAATTCCAACCCGATAATTCGCCGGAGGCTCCCGGAAAGGTATTTTCAATCCGAATTTCGCGCCGAGTCCAAATTTGATATCCGATTTGCGCGAAAGCACTTCTAAACATCCGACGGGGTCCCCCGATTACCCACGTGATCCATTTTAAGCCCGGAGTTCATCACTTGAGTCCAAATTGGCGCACGAACACCGCCGACATGCCCCGTAGGCCTCCGGAAGCTGCCGATCACACTGTAAAGTCCTATAGAATTCCGGATCATCGCATCCTCCCCCACTAAAAGAAAGTTTCATCCTCGAAACTAAAGTAACTCCCAAGGAGTCTCAGAAACCAGGGGTAAGTACTCAACACCGCCGTCTCCCGCTCTCCAGTCGCCTATCACTCCCCGTGATTACTCCTCAGCAACAACAACAGCAACAACCAGTACGGCATAGCCCAATTGCGCAATTCCCTCATCTCACGAGCCGGAATTCGCAACGAGCGTCCCTCGTACTCCAAACTCTCGCAGGGCTCCAAAGAAGTGAGTCAATCACGGGCGAGGAGTCCAAAACATAACACTCCTGAGATGAGACGCAGGAAAACCTCAGGGACTCCATCAAAAGCCTGGGGGAAAAGAACGAACAGCCAGTGCAACACGCACTAAAATCACCCTCTAGAGCCAACTCGACCAGGGCGACCCGAAACACCTCTACACAAGCACCCGCACAGGAAAGGGGCCCTAACAAGCAGGGGTTCTCTGATACCAACTTAATCTGTCAAAACCAGACCACACGAGTAGATTGCTCAGCCGCAGCCTATCCTCAAAAGGGATCCCCTGGGACACAATCTCAAGCCCTGTACACCACCATGGTCCCACACAGCGCCAGCTATGGAACCGTCAAACCCAACTCCCAATTTAGCTCTTCTGCTTTAGGTATCCGCCACCACAGTGGCCCGGTCGGGGTGATCCTGGATGCTCATCAAAATCCAATGGTAGCTCCATAGCCACTATGGGAGGTATCACTATCACTCGCAAGTCCATCTTCCTCCGCTGACCATACTAAAATCGGTGCTGGTACCCATCTTACCATCCGCTCGACAAACTCTGCTGGCACCATCCGGTCCAAAAGCTCCTCACCTCAAAAGTAACAGTCGATCTCGGCCCATCTCAAATAGCATTTAATTTGACCGGACTTCCACCGCCGCCCCTGCGGCTAAATACGTAATCCAGGAAGATGTGCTCTCAAAGCTAAAACTTGTACCAAAACCATTTGGCATAAAACTTTACCCACACAGACCTTGCCATAGCATCTACAATTGCTCCACAAACTTTAGATCACTCAGGGAGGGGTAAAAGCCAAGATATCCCTGAAAAATGCCGCTATCAATCCATTCAAGCCCAACTGGAACACAGAATTCCACAATCTTAAAGGCAACAAGGCATTAGTCATTCCATTGGCCTCACTGTACTCATAATGTCCCTAGCGTGTCCTGAACGCCATCTTGGAGAGATACTCAGCTGTAATTCCAAATTGGTGCAGGCCTCATAATCGAACATCTGCCGGAGTATAACTCCATCCAAAAAGGTCCTAAATAATACCTGGACCTTCCTGGGCTCCAATCACAAAGAACTCTCACAGTCGTGTATCAACGACGCGGCACTAGGTCAAACAAACCCTCTATCCATCAGGTCCACGCACCTATGCCCACAACTCTCATAGCACTACAAATGATATATAACGAGGTGCTATCGAGGTAGGCGTGGTTCCCAGAACCACGTCAATCGAAATCACAATTTCCCTAACCGGCGGCATCATCATCAGCTCAGGTGGAATCACACCCGGGATCTCACGGCAACAAGAATATCCTTACATCCCGGTGCCGCCGTAGGCACCTCTCACACTATCGCTATAACCTGAGTACCCAAACAGTCGCAACAAACAAGCCTTCTATTGTCTGCCTCGCAGAAAACAAGGTCCTTTCTCTCAGCAGTCAAACATCCTGTGGCACTATGCCAACCAGTCCCAAGCACGGGGTCAAGACACCGAACTGTCACAAATACCAATAAGTCTGCCGGCATAACTCACGGCCTCTACTGCACTGGACATGATCCACAAGCCTTCCCCACCTGCGCAATACCAACAGTAACCTGTACCTCTAGTGAACGGGGTAACAACTCTGCCTCTAGTCCATGTAGGAATGCAACATGCTCTTACTCCGACTGCTGTGATGAATTCACACTTGCGGCAACTCAATCCATTACCGGGGCGCCCTCCAACCGGGCGGCACAGATTCATCCACTCGATGCAAGTGGTCGTCGCTCAGCCTGCCAAAATATCTAGACCAATCACAAAGGTAGCACGACCTCTGTCCATGCTCACGCTGAGGTGACGAATGTGGTCTCTCGCAGGCAGCCAATCCACGCTACCGCTGCGCCACTCTGATAAAAGGGCTGATGCTGTCATCGGGGTCCACCCAACCTCTGACGTCTCAGAAATCCACCTGGATATCATCGTCATACGACCAAGCACAATCAATTCGTGCAATTCCTTATACAATTATCCTTACTAAGCTCACCCCTCAATCACATATATCGCACCCCAAACATGCCAGTTATCAATCACACAGGGTAACATCCCCCTTGGGTAAGCTTTGCATAATCCATCCACAAGGATATCCACCGTCCTGGAAGGGAAAACGAAAATGTCTCTACCAGCCGATCTGTCCTCCAACACCTAGCGCCAAGCACCTCAAAGGTATCCTAATGCAATCCACTCACAGTCAAGCATATCCTATGCGCCATGTCCCCCAAGTCATAGAGCGCGCAGTTCGATAACTGCATAAACCCTTTTTGACACCAGGAGGCTCTCAAGCAGTCTTTCCATCACCACCAACCACGATTCTACCCCAAGAGGCTCCAAACTTAATCCTATGAATCGGGGTGGTTTAACTACCGAAACTGGCTCAACTGATCAATGGTGTCCCATAGCTCATCCGCTGTCAACAATCCACCCTGCCTCGGCACCTCGGCACTAACCAATGGCACGGAGGGGCTACTCACTCCCTCAGTACTACAGAAATCCTCGCCCCTGAGGATACTGCAACCGGGTGGTCTCAGAAAGAAGCACTGTCGAGCTGCCCGCTGCTCCGACAACTGTGTCACTCAAAACCAGATGCCCACTCACTCTGCCGCTTATAAGCCTCCGACAATCCTATCATCTGGGTCCGGAGTCCTCTGACTCCAATCCGGTATCCGGCCTGAAACAACTAGCTCAGACCCAACTGCCGCACCAAGGTGCGCCCGGGTCAAGGCCCAACGTCGGGGAGACACCGCTCGCCACGACAAACCGCAAATCAGCACACCCCAAACACTCGACCCAATCTAGTGAAAGTCAAAGACATCCCTCTATTTCTGTAACCTTATGTTGTCTGCAGCCAACATACTGTCCCACAGAAATAGAATATGTCGATCCCTCTTCACTCACTGGAAGAGTCAAATAAATAAATCGCCGACTTTCGCAAAGTGTCGCGTCCCTCGCGCCCTATCATCCTAGGGTCTGCTAAAAGACTAGGGTTTCCTAAGTCCCAACCAACCTATCCCTAAGCTCTGATACCAACTTAATCTGTCATGCCCCGGGTGTAAACCAGAACACGGGCCCGTCCACAGATCCGCCGTGCACACGGTATTTTCCGTGTACACGAAGCGCCAGTAACCTGCTCAGATATAAGAGATATAATAAAAGAGCAATAAAAATAGAGCTGAACTAAAACTAATACATCTCAGACTGAAGCTGGAAATAAAATATAATACATCTGTACATAAATGATATATCAGTCTCTCCCAGCTCACAAAATATATACAACCTACTGGCGAAAGCCAGTCCCAAAAGTGAAAGTACTACCGTCTGAGGAAACATGGGTACACCAACAGTCCAGCTAACGTGCTCATCCTGTGTCACGCCCCGGGGTCGAAACTGCGACCCGGGCTCGCTAACAGATCCGCCATCTGTACGGAAACTGCCGTACAGACGAAGCGTCTAGCCTGCAAAAGACAAAACTACAGCTACACAGATATCAGAGCGGATAAAAAGCTGTACTATAAAATTTTTCTCAACTACAAAGTTGCTACAACACATAGCCTATCTCCCAAAATCAGATGATACAAAAAGAAGTCCACCTATACAACATCCACAAATCCAAATGGGAGATAGCTAACAAGAAACATAACCCACTCCCATAATCCGGGATGGTACATCTACCTCTCTCTAAAGTAACAATGCTGGTAAGGAACTATCACGCGACTCCCTGTCCTCGGTCCTTCCAGCCAAGCACAGCAGGAACAGAAGAAAGCCTCAGCAACCTGTCACCGACAGAGGGTGTGAGAACTACATCCTACAGTAGTTCTCAGTGGGTACCGTCTCCAAGAACCACGGTCTGCCACTAAGTCTACTAGAGGCATACGATAGAGAAAAGACTGATGATAAGATAAATAAGCTGGAAAAGAATCTACAGCTATCATGCCTCTATCTACTATGCTCAATAAGAAGAGACTATGGATGATGGTATGCAGTCACTCACTGCTGACAATATGTCACAAGTACTAAGCCCAAGACGCTCTACTACGACACATGCTACACCATCACTCTCTCAGAGTATCTCAAATCTCAGCGACTGCCCCACAGGGTCCAGTCGAGTCAAGCCTGCGCCCCCTGGTGTATCAACCAGGGTGTCCCAACGGACAAACTCGATATCTCACACAGTGACCCCATGGTAGCACGGCCAGGGGTATCAAGCGACCTCTAGTATATGAACTAGGCGCATCATCGCAGCCTCGTCAGGCTCGGTATCATCATCGCAGCCTCATCAGGCTCGGAATCATCAACGCACCCGGGGCGTGGTTCGAGGGGTGCGACCCCACCGAACTCAAGTATCTCATCAGTATCACTGTCTCACAAGTGGCTCCTGCAGGCTGTGGTCCTCGATCAAACAGATCGGTATCTCGATGCTCAAAGCACAAACTCAGTCGGAGAACCCTCCACGACTCAATCTCACAACACAGACCCACTCGACGAAGGTGCTACACAGCTGGGACCACCGTCTCTCCCACGGCTCCCACAACACAACTCCACTGAACTCAACACTCAACTCACGGCCGGAGCTACTCCACGGCCAGATCTACGAAGGGTCCGAAACCCAGGGAGACTAACATCTACGTCCCCAAGAGAGAAAGCAGCCCTTAGAACCCAGATCACTCGAATCCGCTCGGGTGGATAAGTTTATAAGAAACCATGTCATTTATTTCAGAAAATCATTCGATCTGAGAGAAAGCCATCTTTATAATGGTTTTTAGTCTTTTTTAGGAAAACCCTTTGAAATCAAGTTTTATGCCCAAGCCTCGAAGAGCTGATGCCTTCGTCCCAACGGACGAGAACAGACTCAGACAACCTTGCGAGGCTTGGAAGAAACATTGGCTGACTAAAATCATGTATTTATCCAAAAAGGTTCTGGGTTCAAGGTCCTGCTAACGCACGTGCACCACGATCCCAACCTGGTGGTGACGAGAAGAACAGTGGAAAGGAAAACCCCCGGGACCACCGTTTATCTGAAACGGCTCCCCAAAATGCTAACACTGGCCTAACCCAGCCACCAGACCCCACTCGGCCCCCCGGGCCCGAGTGCAACACCCGTCCCACAACACTCTGACCACTCGGCCCACTACCCGGGCGAGGAAACTCTAAGTCCCGAAGGATATGAAAAGTGCGGGATGTCTAAAGCATAAAGGAACCTAGCCCAAATTAAGGTTCACAAATGGTCTGGTCAAACTCATGCACATATGACGGGGGTGCTAGTTAAGTTCCAAGAAAACACTTAAACTAGCATGCAATCCTATCACAATAGAATTAGAAGGAAGTCCGTAGACTTGGAGAGAAAACCAACCCACCTCAGAAAGCCACCAATTGCTCGTCGACACTTGCAATTGGCTCAGCGGCTTACCTGGCCTCCAAGGGGTCCGCACGCAACACGAAGCCCGATGCCAGAATCCGCACGTGAATCGGAGCACGCAGCGACCAACCACACGACCGCGCGCCCCGCGGAAACTAAAAACCGCACCGCAAGCTGCCAGAAGCGAAGAAATCGCGAAATCAATCCACACAGTTAAAACCGAGCATCCGACGGCGAAAAAATAGCTTCCGTCGGCGAAAACAGCCTCCGTCAGCGAAAACCAGCGCCCGACGGCGAAAAACAGCACGCGGCGGCGAAAACAGCTCCGTCGGCGAAAAACTGCGCCCGACGGCGAAAAACAGGCAAAATCTGCTAGCGAGACAGTTCGCGAAAACCCTGCGAAACTGCTCGCGAAAACCGCTCAAAATCTGCTCACAAACTGCTTGCAAAAACTGCTCAAAACCGGCTTGCGAAAACAGCTTGCGAAAATCTGCTCCGTCGGCGAAAAACTGCGCCCGACGGCGAAAACAGCTCGAAAATCAGCTTGCGAAAATCCTGCGAAAACCGCTCGCAAAACAGCGGAAAACAGCGAAACCTGCGCGCGAAACCGCTTGCGAAATCTGCCGGCGAAAACTGCGAAAAACGGCTCCGTCGGCGAAAAACCAGCGCCCGACGGCGAGAAACAGATCGCGGCGGCGAAAAACAGCGGCCGACGGCGACCAACGGGCTCCGACGGCGGAAAAACGGTGCCGGCACGCAACCCGAGGTGTCGCCCGCCGTCCGGGAGCACGCCGAGCGTCCACCAGCCCTGCCGCGCGACGAGGGAGGCCTGCCGCGCGGCACCAAGCCAAACCGCGCGGCGCAGGGGCTGCTGCGCGACGCTGGAGCGCGTCGCGCAGTGCCCCAGCGGCGCTGCGCGCGCCGCCCAGCGGCGCTGCGCGCAGCGCCCAGCGGCGCTGCGCGCAGCCCGCAGCGCTGCGCGCAGCAGCGCGCGCCCGCGCGCCCGCGCAGGCCCGCGCACGCCTGCGCGCGGCCCGCGCGGCCCGCGCAGGCCGGCGCGCGGCCCTGCCGCGCGCGGCCATGCCGCGCGCACCTGCGCGCGGCCATGCCGCGCGCGGCCAGGCAGCGCCGCGCGCACCTGCGAGCGGCCCTGCCGCGCGCGCCCGCGCGCGGCCAGGCAGCGCCGCGCGCGCCCGCGCGCGGCCAGGCAGCGCCGCGCGCACCTGCGCGCGGCCCTGCCGCGCGCGCCCGCGCGCGGCCAGGCAGCGCCGCGCGCGCCCGCGCGCGGCCAGGCAGCGCCGCGCGCACCTGCGCGCGGCCCTGCCGCGCGCGCCCGCGCGCGGCCCGGCAGCGCCGCGTGCAGCACTTTGCTGCACGTGGCGCCGCGCCCAGCGGCACCTCGCCGCAGGGTGCTGCCAACAGCAGCACCCTGGCGCCGCGCGTGCGCCGTTGCGCGCGCGCGCGGCCGCCGGCGACGGCAAACCCCAAAAAAATCCGATAAAATCCGAAAATCCCAAAAATCCAAGAATCCATTTTTTTCTTGCTTTTTAAACACCAATTAAAATCCTCAAAGCTCCAAAACACCGAAAAACCCCAAAAAACTGAAATTACTTACCTCGTTGTCGCACGCCGCACGCCCACGAGCATCCACTCGGCCTCCAACGGCGAGTCCAAAAATCCGAGAATGCCTCAAAAGCCCTTCTTCTCCCTTTTCTTTTTTCCTTTTCCTCTCTTTTCTTTTCCTTTCTTTCTTTCTTCCTTTTTCTTTCTTCTTCCTGCAGCAGAGGAGGGGTGGAGGCCTTTTATAAAGAAAAAGGCTAATTAATTAATTAACTAATTAATTAATTCCCGGAAATCCAACTCCAACTCACTTTTTGCCTTCGGGCTCTCCGCCGCTGCCCGGAACCTCCCGAACTCCGCTGTAAATCGAAAATACACGCGCTCACAGCTTTTTCTCTTCAAAAAGCTCATCCATTGAGTCGGGGTGCTCAAATCAATTACCGGCTCCAAAATTGCCAGTTCCGACTCACTTTTTGCCTCCGGGTCCTCCGCGTCAGTCCGGAACCTCCCGAACCTCGCTGTAAATCAAAAGTACACGTGTCCACAGCTTTTTCTCCTCAAAAAGCTTATCCGTTGAGTCGGGGTGCTCAAATCAATTACCGGCTCCAAAATTGCCAGTTCCGACTCACTTTTTGCCTCCGGGTCCTCCGCGTCAGTCCGGAACCTCCCGGACCTCGCTGTAATCTGAAAGTACACCTGTTCCAAGTGTTCCTGAATTTCCGGCGCTCCACGGTGAAGTCGGAAATTTCCAATCTTGTCCTCAATCGGCCTACAAAGCCCGGAAAATCCCCGAATCGAGCTGGAGCTTCCGCGTTGATCCGAATCAACCCGGCATCCACTGTAAACTCAAATGCAACATGCCGAAGGCAACTCTCTGCTCCAAGCCATCTATGTGGTCGGCGCGCTATCCAATGCCCCGGTACTTTACACTCTCCCCTCCTTCAAAAGGTTTCGTCCTCGAAACCAAAACACACACCCTACCCCAAGAATCTTACATCGGGAAAAAACATCAACTCCAACTCTCTCTCAAAAGAAAGGCAGCCGAAAATAGCGAAAAGTCCCAAAATTTCCAAAGGACCGATGCCTTCGCCCCGATCAAAACAAGAACAGGTTCCAGCATCGCCTCCATTTCTGGAGTAGTCCTTCGAAATTTTTCGCTCCGCTGCTATTTTCGGCGTTAAAACGGGAAAACAAGGTGTAAAGTACCGGGGCATTGGATAGCGCGCCGACCACACAGATGGCTTGGAGCAGAGAGTTGCCTTGAGCTTGTTGTATCTGAGGTTACAGTTGATGCCGGGTTGATTCGGATCAACGCGGAAGCTCCAGCTCGATTCGGGGTTTTTCCGGGCTTTGTAGGCCGATTGAGGATGAGATTGGGAATTTCAGACTTCACCGTGGAGTGCCGGAAATTCAGGAACACTTGGAACAGGTGTACTTTTGATTTACAGCGAGGTTCGGGAGGTTCCGGACTGACGCGGAGGACCCGGAGTCAAAAAGTGAGTCGGAACTGGCAATTTTGGAGCCGGTAATGGATTTGAGCACCCCGACTCAACGGATAAGCTTTTTGAGGAGAAAAAGCTGTGGACACGTGTACTTTTGATTTACAGCGAGGTTCGGGAGGTTCCGGACTGACGCGGAGGACCCGGAGTCAAAAAGTGAGTCGGAACTGGCAATTTTGGAGCCGGCAATTGATTTGAGCACCCCGACTCAACGGACGAGCTTTTTGAAGAGAAAAAGCTGTGGACACGTGTACTTTCGATTTACAGCGAGGTTCGGGAGGTTCCGGACTGACGCGGGGGACCCGGAGGTAAAAAGTGAGTTGGAACTGGCAATTTTGGAGCCGGTAAGTGATTTGAGCACCCCGCCTCAACGGATGAGCTTTTTGGAGAGAAAAAGCTGTGAGCGCGTGTATTTTCGATTTACAGCGGAGTTCGGGAGGTTCCGGGCAGCGGCGGAGAGCCCGAAGGCAAAAAGTGAGTTGGAGTTGGAGTCTTTGGAGTTAATTAATTAGCGGAATTAATTAATAAAGCTTTATGCTTTATATAAAGGGCCCCAGCCTCCCTGTAGCAGCAGAGAAAGAAAGGAAAAGAGAAAGAAAGGAAGAAAGAAAGAAAGGAAAGGAAAAGAGAGGAAAAGGAAGAAGAAGAAGAAGAAGAAAATGGGATTGGAGCTTCTTGGATTTTTGGACTCGCCGTTGGAGGCCGTGTGAAGCTCGTGGGCGTGCGACGCGCGGCATCGAGGTAAGCAATTTCTCCTTTTTAAGGTTTCTTGGAGTTTTTGAGCTTTAGGGATTTTTTTTGGTGTTTAAAAATCAAGAAAAAAATGGATTCTTGGATTTTTGGGATTTTCGGATTTTATCGGTTTTTTTCGGGGCTTTTCTGGGTTTTGCCGTCGCCGGCGGCCGCGCGCGCGCGCAGCGGCGCACGCGCGGCGCCAGGGTGCTGCGGTTGGCAGCACCCTGCGGCGAGGTGCCGCTGGGCGCGGCGCCGCGTGCAGCAAAGTGCTGCACGCGGCGCTGCCTGGCCGCGCGCAGGCGCGCGCGGTAGGGCCGCGCGCAGGTGCGCGCGGCGCTGCCTGGCCGCGCGCGGGCGCGCGCGGCATGGCCGCGCGCGGGCGCGCGCGGCATGGCCGCGCGCGGGCGCGCGCGGCAGGGCCGCGCGCAGGTGCGCGCGGCACCGCTGGGCCGCGCGCAGGTGCGCGCGGCATGGCCGCGCGCGGGCGCGCGCGGCAGGGCCGCGCGCGGGTGCGCGCGGCACCGCTGGGCCGCGCGCAGGTGCGCGCGGCATGGCCGCGCGCGGCAGGGCCGCGCGCGGGCCTGCGCGGGCCGCGCGCGGCAGGGCCGCGCGCGGGCCTGCGCGGGCCGCGCGCAGGCGTGCGCGGGCGTGCGCGGGCGTGCGCGGGCGTGCGCGGGCCTGCGCGGGCCGCGCGGGCCGCGCGCGGGCCTGTGCGGGCCTGCGCGGGCCGCGCGGGCCGCGCGCGGGCCTGTGCGGGCCGCGCGGGCCGCGCGCTGGCCTGTGCGGGCGCGCGGGCGCGCGTGACCGCGCGCAGCGCAGTGGGCTGCGCGCGGGCCCGCGCGCAGCGCCGCAGGGCGCTGCGCGGTGCGCTCCGGCACCGCGCAGCGGGTCGCTGCGCGGCGCGGCTGGGTTGGGCGCCGTGCGGCGGGCCTCCCTCGTCGCGCGGCTGGGTTTTCGCCGCGCGGCGTGCTCCCGGACGGCGGGCGACTCCTCGGGTTGCGTGCCGGCGCCGTTTTTTCGCCGTCGGAGCCCGTTGGTCGCCGTCGGCCACTGTTTTTCGCCGCCGCGAGCTGTTTTTCGCCGTCGGGCGCTGGTTTTCGCCGACGGAGCTGGTTTTCGCCGCCGCGCGCTGTTTTTCGCCGTCGGGCGCAGTTTTTCGCCGACGGAGCTGTTTTTCGCAGTTTTCGCCGGCAGATTTTGCGAGCGGTTTTCGCAGGAATTTCGCAAGCTGGTTTTGAGCTGTTTTTCGCCGACGGAGCTGGTTTTCGCCGCCGCGTGCTGTTTTTCGCCGTCGGGCGCTGGTTTTCGCCGACGGAGCTGGTTTTCGCCGCCGCGTGCTGTTTTTCGCCGTCGGGCGCTGTTTTTTCGTCGACGGAGCTGGTTTTCGCCGCCGCGTGCTGTTTTTCGCCGTCGGGCGCTGTTTTTCGCCGACGGAGCTGGTTTTCGCCGCCGCGTGCTGTTTTTTTGCCGTCGGGCGCTGTTTTTCGCCGACGGAGCTGGTTTTCGCCGCCGCGTGCTGTTTTTCGCCGTCGGGCGCTGTTTTTTCGCCGACGGAGCTGGTTTTCGCCGCCGCGTGCTGTTTTTTCGCCGTCGGGCGCTGGTTTTCGCTGACGGAGGCTGTTTTTCGCCGTCAGATGCCCGGTTTTGACCGTTTTGTTTAATTTTGCGATTTCTTCGCTTCTGGCAGCTTGCGGCGCTGTTTTTAGCTTCCGTCGAGGCTGGTTGTGTGTTTCTTCGCCGCGTGGAGCCGCGGGTTTGTTTCGGGGCGTCCGCTGGGTGAGCGGTCTCGTGGTTGGACACGGCGTGCCCCGATTCGCGTGCGGATTCTGGCATCGGGCTTCGGGTTGCGTGCGGACCCCTTGGAGGCCAGGTAAGCCGCTGTGCCAATTGCAAGTGTCGACGAGCAATTGGTGGCTTTCTGAGGTGGGTTGGTTTTCTCTCCAAGTCTACGGACTTTCTTCTAATTCTATTGTGATAGGATTGCATGCTAGTTTAAGTGTTTTCTTGGAACTTAACTAGCACCCCCGTCATATGTGCATGAGTTTGACCAGACCATTTGTGAACCTTAATTTGGGCTAGGTTCCTTTATGCTTTAGACATCCCGCACTTTTCTTATCCTTCGGGACTTAGAGTTTCCTCGCCCGGGTAGTGGGCCGAGTGGTCAGAGTGTTGTGGGACGGGTGTTGCACTCGGGCCCGGGGGGCCGAGTGGGGTCTGGTGGCTGGGTTAGGCCAGTGTTAGCATTTTGGGGAGCCGTTTCAGATAAACGGTGGTCCCGGGGGTTTTCCTTTCCACTGTTCTTCTCGTCACCACCAGGTTGGGGTCGTGGTGCACGTGTGTTAGCAGGACCTTGAACCCAGAACCTTTTTGGATAAATACATGATTTTGGTCAGCCAATGTTTCTTCCAAGCCTCGCAAGGTTGTCTGAGTCTGTTCTCGTCCGTTGGGACGAAGGCATCAGCTCTTCGAGGCTTGGGCATAAAACTTGATTTCAAAGGGTTTCCTAAAAAAGACTAAAAATCATTATAAAGATGGCTTTCTCTCAGATCGAATGATTTTCTGAAATAAATGACATGGTTTCTTATAAACTTAGCCGCCCGAGCGGATTCGAGTGATCTGGGTTCTAAGGGCTGCTTTCTCTCTTGGGGACGTAGATGTTAGTCTCCCAGGGTTTCGGACCCTCCGTAGATCTGGCCGTGGAGTAGCTCCGGCCGTGAGTTGAGTGTTGAGTTCAGTGGAGTTGTGTTGTGGGAGCCGTGGGAGAGACGGTGGTCCCAGCTGTGTAGTACCTTCGTTGAGTGGGCCTGTGTTGTGAGATTGAGTCGTGGAGGGTTCTCCGACTGAGTTTGTGCTTTGAGCATCGAGATACCGATCTGTTTGATCGAGGACCACAGCCTGCAGGAGCCACTTGTGAGACAGTGATACTGATGAGATACTTGAGTTCGGTGGGGTCGCACCCCTCGAACCACGCCCCGGGTGCGTTGATGATTCCGAGCCTGATGAGGCTGCGATGATGATACCGAGCCTGACGAGGCTTCGATGATGCGCCTAGTTCATGTACTAGAGGTCGCTTGATACCCCTGGCCGTGCTACCATGGGGTCACTGTGTGAGATATTGAGTTTGTCCGTTTGGACACCCTGGTTGATACACCAGGGGGCGCAGGCTTGTTTCGACTGGACCCGGGTGGGCAGTCGCTGAGATTTGTGATGTACTGAGAGAGTGATGGTGTAGCATGTGTCATAGTAGAGCGTCTTGGGCTTAGTACTTGTGACATGTTGTCAGCAGTGTGTGACTGCATTCCATCATCCATAGTCTCTTCTTATTGAGCATAGTAGATAGAGGCATGATAGCTGTAGATTCTTTTCCAGCTTATTTATCTTATTATCATTCCTTTCTCTATCTCTTGCCTCTGGTAGACTTAGTGGGCAGACCGTGGTTCTTGGAGACGGTACCCACTGAGAACTACTGTAGGATGTAGTTCTCACACCCTCTGTCGGTGACAGGTTGCTGAGGCTTTCTTCCGTTCCTGCTGTGCTTGTCTGGACGGACCGAGGACAGGGAGTCGCGTGATAGTTCCCTACCAGCATTGTTACTTTAGAGAGAGGTAGATGTACCATCCCGGATTGTGGGAGTGGGTTATGTTCTTGTTAGCTATCTCCCCTTTGGATTTGTAGATGTTGTATAGGTGCACTTCTTTTTGTATCATCTGATTTTGGGAGATAGGCTATGTGTTGTAGCAGCTTTGTAGTTGAGAAAAAATTTATAGTACAGCTTTTTATCCGCTCTGATATCTGTGTAGCTGTAGTTTTGTCTTTTGCAGGCTAGACGCTTCGTCTGTACGGCAGTTTCCGTACAGATGGCGGATCTGTTAGCGAGCCCGGGTCGCAGTTTCGACCCCGGGGCGTGACACAAGGAGAGAGAGATGTTGAAGTTGTCCCTACGGTGGCCGCAACACAAAACCACAATCCACCAACTCAACCATGTAGGGGTGCAAAACTCTGATCTCAACCACTAGGAAAGGAAGTCATACCAAGTACCAAGCGATCCGCTAACCTGGCGCCCACCAATCAGCAATCCAAACTCATCCTCTCGGCTCTCAGGTGGTCGCTCTAACTCAACTTACAGGCACCACCGAACCCTCACTGGGTAAAACCAACCGTAAATTCCATAACTCCACAAGCAAGAATTTCTTCGGTTGCTTCTGATAGCTCAAATCCTTGTTTGACTCCAACGAAGAAAAGCTGATAAAGTGCGAGGATACAATTACACTTCCTCCTATCAGACGAAAATCACGGTCCAAACTCCCCGCATAAACTCAAGTCTAAAAACATAACCCTCTGCGGCTGGTGGCTTCCAAAAGATCGAAGTCTCCAAAAGGCAAAAATCCTCCGTTGCTCCTTAGCAACCAAAACTATCTAGTTCCGCAGGTACATCTCTCGATTAGGCAACCAACATCTCCCCTCTTAGGAGTTGCTGCACTATCCTCCAGTGATCTTGAAGCTCTAAGCCACTTCGGAAACAAATCCAAAGGTCCACGACGGGTCCGGCTGCTAACCCGTTCAACACAGCTGGAGAACTCGATTCTTCAAATACTAACAATCGCAGGCCTCAGTCAATCCACTTGACCGCAAGGCAAGCTCAAAAAGCCCCTACCGAGTTCTGAACACTAACCGGGCACAGCCCCGGCTGCAAGGTTCCATAACCATGTCGACCACTAACTCGGTCTCCAATCCACTATCTCGGCACCTCAACCGCCGAGAACCTCCAGGTCTCTGTCTCCTCTGAGACACATGATCCTGAGGCTGGCACCATGGCAACCTCGATCCACTCCACTATCCCGAAATCAGGCAACACTGGAAGACTCTCTCTCTGGAGCTGGTCCCTCGATCTCCGTCCCTCCTGGACGTGTTCAGTGATCCTCGGTCAATCCGTCGCACATGCCCAATCGCTGCATCAACGGTCGGCACTTGCCGAGAATACACAATGAGATAGATATCCAGGTGCAGTCCCCTCTCAACAAAATCAACCCCGAAGCCTCATCCTGGGTGTCAAGGGGCCTACTGCTCAACCATCGCGGAAACTCGCTCTCGGTGGTCCAACAGGACGAACCCGACGCCACCAACTCTCGGCGTCCCAAACGAAAGGCGCAAGATCAAGCGCCCTGATGCTTCTCCTGGATGAACAATCCTTGAACAGCTTTTCCCATAGCAGCGATCCAGTTCTCGGCCTCCCAAGGCCCCCAACTTAAATCCCAAAATCTGCAGGGGATGGGACTGGATGAAGTAGAATAACCGGTTGGCAACCTCTCGCTGCTCCTGCACCATCAGTGGTGCGACCAGGGTCGAAATAGACAATGTCGCGGCTGGAGTACTACTGGCGATACCCCGGGAGATGCTCTCAGCTCAAACATGCGCAACACACGCTCCATGTTCTTCCCCTGGCGCCGCTACGCCTCCGACATCTGGGCCCCCTGAGCCCGCAGATCCTGCACCTCACCCTGCCTAGCCTGCTCGGCAGCCCGCCGTCCGGGCTCCTCAGCTGAGGTCAAACGCCCGCTCGTCGCTGCACGACATCTCGGCGGCATCGCAAGTAACTGAAACAAAACAAACATCATGACACAACAACCATACGACCCAATCCAGCGAGAGTCTAAAATTTGTTATCCTTCCTAAAGTATTATGTTGTCTGCAGCCAACATAATCACTTTGAGAGAATAACATATCAAATCACTCGTCCCAACCCGAGGGAGAGGTAAAAACTCAATCTGGACTCTCGCTAACAGTCACGACTCTCACGTAGTCATCCTAATGTCCAACCACAAGCCTAGGGTTTCTAAGTCCTCAATGACCTACAACCTAGGCTCTGATACCACTCTAATCTGTCACGCCCCGGGGTCGAAACTGCGACCCGGGCTCGCTAACAGATCCGCCATCTGTACGGAAACTGCCGTACAGACGAAGCGTCTAGCCTGCAAAAGACAAAACTACAGCTACACAGATATCAGAGCGGATAAAAAGCTGTACTATAAAATTTTTCTCAACTACAAAGTTGCTACAACACATAGCCTATCTCCCAAAATCAGATGATACAAAAAGAAGTCCACCTATACAACATCCACAAATCCAAATGGGAGATAGCTAACAAGAAACATAACCCACTCCCACAATCTGGGATGGTACATCTACCTCTCTCTAAAGTAACAATGCTGGTAGGGAACTATCACGCGACTCCATGTCCTCGGTCCGTCCAGCCAAGCACAGCAGGAACGGAAGAAAGCCTCAGCAACCTGTCACCGACAGAGGGTGTGAGAACTACATCCTATAGTAGTTCTCAGTGGGTACCGTCTCCAAGAACCACGGTCTGCCCACTAAGTCTACCAGAGGCATACGATAGAGAAAAGACTGATGATAAGATAAATAAGCTGGAAAAGAATCTACAGCTATCATGCCTCTATCTACTATGCTCAATAAGAAGAGACTATGGATGATGGTATGCAGTCACTCACTGCTGACAATATGTCACAAGTACTAAGCCCAAGACGCTCTACTACGACACATGTTACACCATCACTCTCTCAGAGTATCTCAAATCTCAGCGACTGCCCCACAGGGTCCAGTCGAGTCAAGCCTGCGCCCCCTGGTGTATCAACCAGGGTGTCCCAACGGACAAACTCGATATCTCACACAGTGACCCCATGGTAGCACGGCCAGGGGTATCAAGCGACCTCTAGTATATGAACTAGGCGCATCATCGCAGCCTCGTCAGGCTCGGTATCATCATCGCAGCCTCATCAGGCTCGGAATCATCAACGCACCCGGGGCGTGGTTCGAGGGGTGCGACCCCACCGAACTCAATTATCTCATCAGTATCACTGTCTCACAAGTGGCTCCTGCAGGCTGTGGTCCTCGATCAAACAGATCGGTATCTCGATGCTCAAAGCACAAACTCAGTCGGAGAACCCTCCACGACTCAATCTCACAACACAGACCCACTCGACGAAGGTGCTACACAGCTGGGACCACCGTCTCTCCCACGGCTCCCACAACACAACTCCACTGAACTCAACACTCAACTCACGGCCGGAGCTACTCCACGGCCAGATCTACGAAGGGTCCGAAACCCAGGGAGACTAACATCTACGTCCCCAAGAGAGAAAGCAGCCCTTAGAACCCAGATCACTCGAATCCGCTCGGGTGGATAGGTTTATAAGAAACCATGTCATTTATTTCAGAAAATCATTCGATCTGAGAGAAAGCCATCTTTATAATGGTTTTTAGTCTTTTTTAGGAAAACCCTTTGAAATCAAGTTTTATGCCCAAGCCTCGAAGAGCTGATGCCTTCGTCCCAACGGACGAGAACAGACTCAGACAACCTTGCGAGGCTTGGAAGCAACATTGGCTGACTAAAATCATGTATTTATCCAAAAAGGTTCTGGGTTCAAGGTCCTGCTAACGCACGTGCACCACGATCCCAACCTGGTGGTGACGAGAAGAACAGTGGAAAGGAAAACCCCCGGGACCACCGTTTATCTGAAACGGCTCCCCAAAATGCTAACACTGGCCTAACCCAGCCACCAGACCCCACTCGGCCCCCCGGGCCCGAGTGCAACACCCGTCCCACAACACTCTGACCACTCGGCCCACTACCCGGGCGAGGAAACTCTAAGTCCCGAAGGATATGAAAAGTGCGGGATGTCTAAAGCATAAAGGAACCTAGCCCAAATTAAGGTTCACAAATGGTCTGGTCAAACTCATGCACATATGACGGGGGTGCTAGTTAAGTTCCAAGAAAACACTTAAACTAGCATGCAATCCTATCACAATAGAATTAGAAGGAAGTCCGTAGACTTGGAGAGAAAACCAACCCACCTCAGAAAGCCACCAATTGCTCGTCGATACTTGCAATTGGCTCAGCGGCTTACCTGGCCTCCAAGGGGTCCGCACGCAACACGAAGCCCGATGCCAGAATCCGCACGCGAATCGGAGCACGCAGCGACCAACCACACGACCGCGCGCCCAGCGGAAACTAAAAACCGCACCGCAAGCTGCCAGAAGTGAAGAAATCGCGAAATCAATCCACACAGTTAAAACCGAGCATCCGACGGCGAAAAAACAGCTTCCGTCGGCGAAAACAGCCTCCGTCAGCAAAAACCAGCGCCCGACGGCGAAAAACAGCACGCGGCGGCGAAAACAGCTCCGTCGGCGAAAAACTGCGCCCGACGGCGAAAAACAGGCAAAATCTGCTAGCGAGACAGTTCGCGAAAACCCTGCGAAACTGCTCACGAAAACCGCTCAAAATCTGCTCACAAACTGCTTGCAAAAACTGCTCAAAACTGGCTTGCGAAAACAGCTTGCGAAAATCTGCTCCGTCGGCGAAAAACTGCGCCCGACGGCGAAAACAGCTCGAAAATCAGCTTGCGAAAATCCTGCGAAAACCGCTCACAAAACAGCGGAAAACAGCGAAACCTGCACGCGAAACCGCTTGCGAAATCTGCTGGCGAAAACTGCGAAAAACGGCTCCGTCGGCGAAAAACCAGCGCCCGACGGCGAAAAACAGATCGCGGCGGCGAAAAACAGCGGCTGACGGCGACCAACGGGCTCCGACGGCGGAAAAACGGCGCCGGCACGCAACCCGAGGTGTCGCCCGCCGTCCGGGAGCACGCCGAGCGTCCACCAGCCCTGCCGCGCGATGAGGGAGGCCCGCCGCACGGCACCAAGCCAAACCGCGCGGCGCAGGGGCTGCTGCGCGACGCTGGAGCGCGTCGCGCAGAGCCCCAGCGGCGCTGCGCGCGGCGCCCAGGGCGCTGCGCGCGGCGCCCAGGGCGCTGCGCGCAGCGCCCAGCGGCGCTGCGCGCAGCCCGCAGCGCTGCGCGCAGCAGCGCGCGCCCGCGCAGGCCCGCGCACGCCTGCGCGCGGCCCGCGCGGCCCGCGCAGGCCCGCGCGCGGCCCTGCCGCGCGCGGCCATGCCGCGCGCACCTGCGCGCGGCCAAGCGGTGCCGCGCGCACCTGCGCGCGGCCCTGCCGCGCGCGCCCGCGCGCGGCCAGGCAGCGCCGCGCGCACCTGCGCGCGGCCTTGCCGCGGGCGCCCGCGCGCGGCCAGGCAGCGCCGCGTGCAGCACTTTGCTGCACGCGGCGCCGCGCCCAGCGGCACCTCGCCGCAGGGTGCTGCCAACAGCAGCACCCTAGCGCTGCGCGTGCGCCGTTGCGCGCGCGCGCGGCCGCCGGCGACGGCAAACCCCAAAAAAATCCGATAAAATCCGAAAATCCCAAAAATCCAAGAATCCATTTTTTTCTTGCTTTTTAAACACCAATTAAAATCCTCAAAGCTCCAAAACACCGAAAAACCCCAAAAAACTGAAATTACTTACCTCGTTGTCGCACGCCGCACGCCCACGAGCATCCACTCGGCCTCCAACGGCGAGTCCAAAAATCCGAGAATGCCTCAAAAGCCCTTCTTCTCCCTTTTCTTTTTTCCTTTTCCTCTCTTTTCTTTTCCTTTCTTTCTTTCTTCCTTTTTCTTTCTTCTTCCTGCAGCAGAGGAGGGGTGGAGGCCTTTTATAAAGAAAAAGGCTAATTAATTAATTAACTAATTAATTAATTCTCGGAAATCCAACTCCAACTCACTTTTTGCCTTCGGGCTCTCCGCCGCTGCCCGGAACCTCCCGAACTCCGCTGTAAATTGAAAATACACGCGCTCACAGCTTTTTCTCTTCAAAAATCTTATCCGTTGAGTCGGGGTGCTCAAATCAATTACCGGCTCCAAAATTGCCAGTTCCGACTCACTTTTTGCCTCCGGGTCCTCCGCGTCAGTCCGGAACCTCCCGGACCTCGCTGTAATCTGAAAGTACACCTGTTCCAAGTGTTCCTGAATTTTCGGCGCTCCACGGTGAAGTCGGAAATTTCCAATATTGTCCTCAATCGGCCTACAAAGCCCGGAAAATCCCCGAATCGAGCTGGAGCTTCCACGTTGATCCGA
>JAQNDB010000922.1:0-61545 GCA_029204045.2 Tillandsia leiboldiana
CTAGATAAAGATCAATAACTCTAATGTTAAATTGAAGAATCGATTTTCTATTTTTAGAAGGTTATTCGTTTTTGACCGTTTATTTTACACCCACTTGATGGACTTATTATTCTTTTAAAATTATGAAATTTATTTTTTAGAAGTTTCAAATGTTCTAAATCATTTTTAATGATATGGATTATTAATTTGGAAGCTCAATTATTGAAAACGGCTTATGAGTACGAAAGCCTTTGTACTCATAAAAATATGATAGCCCTACTATATATACACACACATGCATATACACATATACTTTTTAAGTTTTATCATGCAATATAAAGGTTTTTGCAACCTTAAATGCCTTAGCTTTTAAAAGATATTCATAAAAGTCACATAAGAGAATCCTGTTAACTCACATATTTGTGTAGTAGGTGCATAATTTCTTTAAATTTCTTGGAAAAGGCCACGGTCGGCAAACAAGATTCTTACTTATGCAGTTTGAAATTAACTAATGAAAACTTTCTTGCTTTTATACTCTTCTTCTTTCATCATGACAATGTCTATTATAGTAAATTTTTATCATATCTACTGTGAAGAAATGTATTTCCCTTTCATACCTACATTATTACTTGAATATTGAAGATGTCATGGTAAATAATTTAGGTTTTGATTTATAACATTGGGATGCTAAAAGAAGATAATTGAGCTATTATTTAGTAATTCTAATAAAGAAATAAGCAACTTTTGTCACCCTTTCTTGTTTTTCCAACTTAGGGTGCTATATTCAACTAAAATAGTCTGGATTAGCTTGGCCTTAAAAAAGCTTTAAGATCATTGAAGTGTATGAGTGCCATTCTAACAAGCTAATATATCATTTAAGATTTCCTCAGTTGGCAGGACATTTTAGTGCAAGCATTATGCCCTGCTAAACATTCTCTTATTTCATGTTATAAAGAGAAGAAAGATCCTTGTTTCTCTTTTTGATAACTGCTGGAACGTTCTGCAGCCTCTTGCTAAAATCTGGTCTGTAGCACTTATATATCATTTTCGAATGCCGCCATATTATACCTTGGTCTTGCGATCTCTGGCTTCATTAGAAGGTTAGCTTATTGAGTTGAAGTTTTTTCCAGCAAGTGCTTTGCCGTGCCACTGGCACTTTCATATGTGTGTGCCAATGTGCCATCAGGATGGCACGGCATGCTGGCACCCATCGGCACAGACCTCAATTAAGATGTTTCTATATGCCAATGGGTCCATGTGCAAACAGTGATATTTAGCCATGAATCTGTACTTGAATTTTTCTTGAACTTGTGAAGTTACATGACTCTCCCGTTATTAACAGGATTGACTGTGGCAGCAGATTAGCACTTCAAAACATTTCAAGCTGCATATCCTTATGTTGTATGTAAACTTATTTATGATAATTCAGCTGCTACAAGGAGAATTTTGTACTTGGTATTATTATTATTTTTAATCGTCTCCTTCAAATTGTCAGTATGGAGCTTGTGACTGCTAGAATATTTTATCCTTAATAACTGTGCCATCAGCGCATATGAAATCGCTTATTACAGGGATTCCTACTGTAGTTTAGGTCAATGTACCATTAACTATTTGGTACTTCATCTCAGCCTTCTATATTAGACCTCCTGTTGGCTGAGTTGGCCATCTTACCTGCCAAAAAGGCTAGTAGTCTAGGATCTCAAAACAGCTCTCACTAAGTGGAGGCATAGGAGGATTGCTCTTGGTGAGGCGAAAAGGATTACTCAACTCGCTAAAGACCAAAACTCAGAGGAAATTTTGTTCTTTCTTCTTTAATAGAAAATCAAAACTGGAATTCTTGGGACGTTGATTCGGGCATTCTTGGGACGTTGATCGTGGGGAGTTTTGGGCGTCCGAAAGTGTACCCAAAATTCGAAAACTGGAATTTTCTTTGACTATAAAAAGGGATCGGAGTGGAGTCTGGTAGCTGAGTTTAGATTGTGCTAGTGTCGTGGGGAGCCGTTTGGGTAGACGGTGGTCCCGAGCCGTCGAGTATCTTCCGGTCAGTGTTGTTGGGAACCGTTAGGGTTGACGGTGGTCCCGGGTCGTTGAGTGTTGTCCGACAAGTTTTGTTAGCCCTGAGTTGTGGGTCGATCCTGGTTGTGGAGTATTTTCAGCCAGTGTGTTTTGTGCCACGAGTTGGTAGAGTTTGCTAGTGTCTCAAGATTCGAGAGAGCTGATCAGCTGAGTCGTCGAGAGTACTCCGACCGTTGTGCGAGATGTTTGAGGATCCTGAGTCCTTCCGTTCTGAGAGTGAGCGTGGATTTTGACTATAGCCTGCAGGAGCCACTTTGAGCTTGACAGAGTGCGCGGATACCTTTTTCCTCAGTGGGGTCGCGCCCCTCGAGTGCCCCGTCCGGAGTGGGCCTGTTACTTTTGTATCGCGACTTGTCGACGCAGTCCCTCTGGCTGGGCCAGTTTTGGCAGTCACGGACACCCTAAGTAAGTCCGGTCCTCCTTGGATGTAACGGCAGTAGGTAGGCGTAGGTTTGGCTGGACCCTATGAGGCAGTCAGTTCGATTGGGTCGATTGAGCACCTTGGGTGCGAGTAGTTGCATATACCTCCATCTGTACCACCCATTGAGCATTTAGATAGAGGCATGGTAGCTGTAGAGTATCTCCAGCCTTTCTTGTTCAGTTTTTACTACATTATTATCTTATGCCTCTAGTAGACTTAGTGGGCAGACCGTCGGGCTTAGTGGCGGTACCCACTGAGAACTACGTGTTGATGTAGTTCTCACACCCGTTGGGGGTTCTCTCCCTTTTTTTTCTTTCCTCTCATTTATTTTGCAGAGTCATCTGTGGGAGATGCTGATTCTGCTGTTGCTGTTCGAGGTGAGAGAGTCCGCGAGCTAGATCCCTACCCTGTCTTGGAGAGTAGCTGTACCCCCACCTTGGAGATTTGTAGTACAGTTTGGATTAGTTTTATTTCTGCTTTTGAGAGATTATTATAGTGAGGATATGACTTGTACTGAGACCTGTACACTGAGTTTTTATTTCAGGTTAACCTCCCTGTTGAGTTCTGGGTTTTGTATCTGAGGATTTGTATTTGATCATGTTTGGGAGGTGGATATTGTATCTTTATTTCCAGTTGTACAGTGTTTGATAGAGTTTTACAGCTTTTTATTTTTTAGCTCTGATATCTGTTTAGCTGTAGTAGTTTTTCTTTGCAGGTTGGACGCTTTGCCTATGTGGGTTTCTATATAGGCGGCGGATCTGTTGGCGAGCCCGGGTCGCAGTTTCGACTCCGGGGCGTGACAGATTAGAGTGGTATCAGAGCCTAAGATGTAGGTCATTGTGGACTTTAGAAACCCTAGGCTTTGTGGTTGGACCCTAGGATGACTTCGTGAGAGTCGTGATTTTTAGCAGAGAGTCCTGATTGAGTTTTATACCTCTCCCAAGGGATGGGATGAGTTATCGCATGTTTATTCTCCTAAGTGATTATGTTGCTGCAGACAACATAATGCTGTGGAATGAGTGACATGCTCTAGACTTTCGCTGGATTGGGTCCGAGTGATTGTTGTGGGCTGTTTGTGGTTTTTGTCGTGGTGAGCGGCGTCTCCCCGATGCTGGGGTTTTGACCCGTGTGCACCCGGTCGTAGCTGTGGAACTCGAGTGGTTAGATTTGGGCCGGATACCCGGATTGAGGTCAGAAGAGCTCCGGACCCAGATGACAGGATTGTCAGAGGTATATCAGCGGCGGAGTGGGCTGCTGGTTTGGGTGACATAGTTGTCGAAGCAGCGGGCAGCCCGACAGTGCTTTCCTCCTGAGACCACCCGGTTGTAGTATCTTCAGTGGCAGCGATTTCAGTGGCGCCGATGGAGCAAGTAGCCCCCTCCGTGCCGACGATTAGTGCAGAGGCACCGAGGCAGGGTGGATAGCTGACAGCTGACGAGCGGTGGGACATTATCGATCAGTTGAGCCAGTTTCGGCAGATGAACCACCCCGACTCGTAGGATTGAGTTTGGAGCCTTTGGAGGCAGAGTCGTGTTTGGTGGTGATGGAGAGACTACTTGAGAGCCTCATTGTGTCAGGAGTTTATGCCGTTGTTGAACTGCGCCGATCCAGGTTTTTGAGGGACGAGGCGCATTAGGATATGGTGTAACTGGGAGTGGATTCCGCCAGGATACCTTTCAGTTTATTTCGGTTCCCTTCCGTTTTGGATTATGGATGCCTCGATGGAGTAGACTTGAGTGGAGCGTGGCGCTACAATTCCTTTTGGATAGGGATCTACTGCCAGAGGTGAGTTCTGGATAGAGGCGCTTCGGCGCTAGGTGATGGAGGACAGATCTGTCCGGTAGAGACATTCCCGATTTCCTTTCCCTGGGAAGTGGACTTCTGAGACATCAGAGGCAGAGGTCGTGTTCCCTATGTGATTGGTATAGATATTTTTGTTGGCAGACTGGGCTTTGATGACGAGGCAGACTGAGCGGACCTCTTACATCGAGCGGATGAGTCTGTGCTGCCTGATTGGAGGGCACCACGACAGTGGATCAGATTGTCGCGGGTGTGGTTTCATTACAGCAGTCTGAGTCAGAGCTTTGTGCATTCCTGCATGGGACTAGAGGCAGAGTCGTGCCCGTGCACTAGAGGTACAGTTTCCTGTCAGTGTATGCATGTGGATGAGGCTTGTGGATCATGTCCAGTGCGTTGAGGTCACGAGTTATACCTGCAAATTTATTGGTATTATGGTAGTTGGTGATTTGACCCAGTGCCTGAGATTGGTTGGCACAGTGCCATCGGATGTTTGACTGCGGAGAGAGAGGACTTTGATCTTCTGCGAGGCAGACAAGAAGAGGCTTGGTTGTAGAGACAATCAGAGCACACAGGTTACAGTGACAGTGTGAGAGGTGCCTACGGCGGCACCGGGACTCAAGGATATCCCTTTTGCCCGTGGGACCCCGGTGTAAGTCCACCTGAGCTGATGTTGATGCCGCCAGTTAGGGAGTTTGAGATTGCGTTTGACGTGGTTTTGGGAACCGCGTCAACCTTGACAGCACCTTATTGGATATCACCTGTAGAGCAGAGAGAGCTGATGGCACAGATCGCAGGATCTGATGGATCGAGGGGTCCTGTTGGACCTAGTGTCACGCCGTTGATGTACGTGGTGATGCCACGTCGTTGGTACACGACTGTGAGGGGTTCTTTTGTGGTTGGAGCACTAGCAGGTCCGGGTTTTATTAGGGCCATTGATTGAGTTATACTCCGGTAGTTGTTCTTCTGTGAGGCATGTATCAGCTTGTAATCTTGCAGCTGATGGATTTTGCCAAGATGGTGTTCAGGACACGGTATGGGCATTATGCACTCTTAGTGAGGCCAAGTGGATTGACTAATGCCCTGCTGCCTATTATGATTTTGTGGAATTGTGTGTTCCAGCTGTACTTGTACGATTGGTAAAAGTGTTTTGCATAGATATTGGATTGACTCCCAGAGTGACTTGGATCTTGAGGATCACTTGTGGATAGTGCTACAGTGTTTGTGAGAAGGAAGCTGTATGCCAAGTGGTTGAGGTACAAGTATTAGCTTCGGGAGCATACCTTCTTGGACCACATTATTCTAACCGTAGGAGCGGCTGTGGAATCCGGCCAAAGTGGATGCTATTTGAGATTGGCCGAGATCGACATTTATTGTTGATGGTGCGGAGCTTCTTGGACTGGGCAGTGTCAGCAGAGCTTGACGAACGATGATGAGACTGAGATCAGCGCCAATTTTAGCATTGCTTGTGTTGGGTGTTGGATTTGGGAGTTATAGTGATGCCTCCCATAGTGGCTGTGGAGTTACCGTTGGGTTATTATTGAGCATTATGTATCACCCCGACAAGCCACTGTAGTGGCGGATACCTTGAGCAGGAGAGCTGTCTAGGGTGAGATTGATGATTCCACAGTGGGCGCTGTGTGGCGATCAAAAACTTGAGGTTGTATCCCTGGGGGTCCCTTTTGATGGTAGCCTGCGGCTGAGCAGTCCACTCGGGTGGTTAGGATTCGAGAATGGCTGAGTGAGGACCCCGGCTTGTTTGGGCTCCTTTCCTTCTTAGGGAGCGCAGACTTGACTAGACCTAATGTGGCAGTCATTGAGATTGGGTCGATTTAAGAGTTATATGAGTGGTGATTGCACATTGTCATTTCCTTTGGTTATTATGAGTGAGTGAGGACATTGTGTTTCCTTCTTTTGAGTATTCTGAGGCAGCGAGCGACTGTATGCTGTCGTTCCTTTTGATTATTCTGAGTCTGTGGTTTATGTACTATCACTCTATGTTGTTACTCTGAGTCAATGAGCAATGCTTATTATTACACCTTTCGGTTATCCCTTTGAGCATATTAGTTAGAGGCATTGTAGCTACTGTATTATTATCCCGGTTTATACCTTTTTCAGTTTATTTGCTACTTTGCCTCCAGTGGACTTAGTGGGTAGGCCGTTTGTCTTAGAGACGGTATCCACTGAGAACTACTGATGGATATAGTTCTCACACCCGCTGTGGTGATTGTTTTTCAGATACTCAGCTTTTCTGTCTGCCTGGTTCGTACTTCTGATCGAGGTAAGGGTGTTGCATGATAGATCCCTACCAGAGCTTCTGAGACAGGTAGAGGTACCCGGTGTTGCGTGATAGATCCCTACCAGGGCTTCTGAGACAAGTAGAGGTACCCTCTTTTTGGACTTAATTTTGCTATGGATAGGTATGATAGTAGTTTTATTTTCTTTTCAGCTCTGATACATTTATTGCTAGAGATGTTTTGCATGTTAGGCGCTTCGCCTATACGGGAATTCCTGTATAGGCGCGGATCTGTCGGCGAGTCCGGATCGTATTTTTGACTCTGGAGCGTGACAGATTAGCGTGGTATCAGAGCTTAGGTTATAGGTCAATGAGGCTTAGTAACCCAAGGCTCATGGTTGGACCATAGGATGACTTACGTGAGATACGAGAACTGTAGCGAGAGTCCAGATTGGGTTTTGTAACTCTCCCGAAGGAATAGGGTGAGTGATCAACATGTCATGTATCCTAAAGTGATTATGTTGTGTGACGCCCCACTTCCCAGGGGGTCACTGTAACGACCGGCCCACTAGCAATAATAACTTGTTGGGCCCAAATCACAGCCCAAAATGCTTAAGCCCAGTTATTATTACTAGTGTCTATGTCTTCTATAAATCCAATGACAATTCCATCCACATCCGATGTGGGACTATTGGGGGCGTCACAGACTCCCCCCGTTTAGGCCTGACGTCCTCGTCAGCCCAAACACACACACACAGCAGCCCAAGATCACCAGGCGATGTGAGACTCGTCTCGCTAGCCTTGTCATCTAGACCCAGGCTCAGCCGAGACTCGCCGCACACTTCCGACTGGTTATTGGCTCTGATACCAAATGTAACGACCCGGCCCACTAGCAATAATAACTTGTTGGGCCCAAATCACAGCCCAAAATGCTTAAGCCCAGTTATTATTACTAGTGTCTATGTCTTCTATAAATCCAATGACAATTCCATCCACATCCGATGTGGGACTATTGGGGGCGTCACAGTCACCCATCCTAGAACTACTCTAGCTCTAGCACGCTTAACTCTCACAACCTCTTGGATCTTGCTACCATCCAAAATGCTATAGCCGGGTTGAGAGATTTAGTCCTATTATATCATTTATATATAGGACTAATTCAAATTCTGGGGGTGTCACATGTTGGCTGCAGACAACATAATGCTTTAGAGTGGGTCGAGTGTTTTGTGTTTCGATGACCTACTTCTTTGGTTGCAGCTGATCACATTGCCTCCGAGACGTCGAGCATCGACGTAGGCACGCTGTGTACGGACTAAGGAGCTGGAACCGATTGTGTATAGATAGACTGGGCGTGATGAGGTCCTAAAGACATGAGCCCAGATTAGTAGGTTATTTGAGGCATTTTGGCAGCAGAGAGAGAGACTTTGGATCAGGAGGACCTAGTAGTTGGAGTCTGCAGGATGTTAGAGCAGGGAGCCACTGTCCTGATAGGAGGGACTTAGTGCCAGGGGCCACTTTGGATAGAGACGCCCAGCACCGTTGACGGAAGCCAGACCCATTACCAGCAACCTCCACGTTTTTCGAGTCGAAGCCAAGGTTTTAGCTGAGGCCGAGGTCTTATAGAACTCTACAGCAGAGGCATCCGTAGCAACAGCAGATGAGGCGATCGGATCATGGTGTTATTTGTAGGGAGAAACTACACTCCCCACCACAGTGCGAGCTGAGATAGGGTCATTATTGTTGATGCAGCTAGGAAGTGTATTACCCAGCAGCCTACCCGAGAGTATGATTCCAGACACCAGCAACGGTGTTGACTTTTTCTCCACCACTACAAAGTGCAGGCATCTCCTCGAAGCTACTGACCGACGGAGAATGTGATGACCCGGATCTCTGTGGATGTTAGCAGCATGGTCAGTAGCTTCTGGAGGCCTATTTTGTGTGATGGAGGTGTTTGCGCGCGAAGCGGACGCGGGAAATAGACTCAGCGCGAAAAATGAATCACAAACACCTATGTGGATGCCTTTGACGAAAAATAGAAGTGGTTTCGCGCAAAATAGACAACAGATTTAGATTCAGCGCGGAAAAAGGATCAAAATTGGCTATTTGGATGTATTTTTCTGGACCCGGAAGCCCAAAAACATAATTGGGCACTTTTACTATAGCTCGGGCAGGCCGGGCAGGCGGCCGGCGGCCGCGGGCAGGTGCCGGAGCGCGGCGGCGCAGCCACGGGCAGGCGTGGGGCAGTCGCGGGCAACAACGCGAGCAGGCGTCGGAGCGCAGGCAGGCGTGCGGGCAAGCGGGCGCCACGTGGCAGCCTCTGATTGGTGGATTGGTGGAGCGGCGCGGCCGCGGATTGGATAAGGAGTGCCACGTGTCAGCCCCTGATTAAACGAAGCCGATTGCGCCGTCAGTCTCCCATTGGATAGGGTTGGACACGTGGCGGCGTCTGGTTGGCCAGAGCGGATTGCGTGGTCGGGCGCTGGTTGGCTGGAGCGGGACTCGTGGCGCGACGTGATTGGTTGGCCAGTTGACCGAGGGTGCGGCGCGGATCGGGCGACACGTGGCAGCATCGGACGGTCCAGGTTGATTCGGGCGTTCTTGGGACGTTGATCGTGGGGAGTTTTGGGCGTCTGAAAGTGTACCCAAAATTCGAAAACTGGAATTTTCTTTGACTATAAAAAGGGATCCTCTCTTTCATTTTACAGTTTTTGGAACTCAGATTTTTGGGAGCTTCAGTAGAGCACCTCTCCACCTTCCTCACCCTCTTGAGCATCATTTAAGGACTTTGGGGAGCTTTTTCATCATCTCCTACGATTGGACTTCGGGGAGCATCATTGAAGGATTGTGGCGTTCCTGACGATTGGAGTAGTGGTGCCTACGGCGGTACCAGGACATGATTACATACCTGTAGTTTCTAAGTTCCTGGATTTATGGATGTTTCCATCAGAGTTGACTTTGATACCGCTAGATAGAGAGATAAAGCTTGGTTCTTGAACTACACCAATTCAAAGCACCTTACAGGACGCCACCGGTTGAATTGAGAAAAGTAAGGGTGCAGTTGTGAGATATAATGGGTAAAGGATCTTTCAGGCTAAGTATTTTTTCCATGAGGTACGTTGGCGCTGCTTGTGAAGAAGATGTGTAACGACCCGGCCCACTAGCAATAATAACTTGTTGGGCCCAAACCACAGCCCAAAATGCTTAAGCCCAGTTATTATTACTAAGTGTCCAAGTCTCATATAAACCCAATCATAAATCCATCCACATCCGATGTGGGACTATTGGGGGCGTCACAGACTCCCCCGGTTAGGCCTGACGTCCTTCGTCAGCCCAAACACACACAAGCCCAAGATCACCAGGCGATGTGCGACTCGTCTCGCTAGCCCTGTCATCTAGACCCAGGCTCAGCCGAGACTTATCACACACTTCCCGGCTGGTTATTGGCTCTGATACCAAATGTAACGACCCGGCCCACTAGCAATAATAACTTGTTGGGCCCAAACCACAGCCCAAAATGCTTAAGTCCAGTTATTATTACTAGTGTCCAAGTCTTATATAAACCCAATCATAAATCCATCCACATCCGATGTGGGACTATTGGGGGCGTCACAAGATGATTCACTAGGATTATGAGAGGACTACTGGAAATTAAGCTCAGTGACCATCTAATATATGATGATGGATTTGGACAGTAGCTGGGAGCTTGATGATGGATTAAGGAAGATCTTGTTGTTGCTGAAAGGGAACTAGCAGAGCTTTCAATTTTTGAACCTCCCAGTGTTGAAATGGTTCATTTCCTCACTTTTAATTCTGTCAGTTAGCTTGTTTTTTCATTTGAATGTTAAATTCTCTACATGATGATTCTGGTGTTTGCACGCACTCTGGGCTTTGGGTGTAATTAGCACCGCCAATTGTTTAGGCCACGACCCAAAAATAAATTATTTTTGATCAAATCATTCAACTTTATGAATAAGGGTGAGCTTACGATGGTGACCATACTCAGAGAGCTACTTATCATTTGAGGGCCGAGCCGGGCCGAATCTGGTCCGACCCCGCCCGAATTGAAAATATGAACCATTATCCTAGAACAGGCCGTACCGATCCGGGCCGGGCCCATTCTGGCGTAGAGGTTTTTTTTAGGTTTTAAAAAAATTTATATTTAAAAATCTAAAAGATTAACTATTAAAAATGGTTAAAAAAATAAAAATTTTAATTGAAAATTTTCAATTTTTATTTTTTTAAACAAAAAACAAATAAAATTTAAAAGTATTTAAATAAAAGTTTAAAAAATTTATAAATATGGACTCTCTTGGGCCCAGATTCTGTAGGCCCAAACCGGCCTGTTTATTCAGAATAAGCCGGGCCGGATGGAACCTGCTCGGTTTCTATATTAAATATGTAGGTCCAGTCCGATCCGGACGGAGCTGAGCCGTACCAGTTTTCATATTTAAATTAAGAAATCATATTTGAATTAATAATTAAATTGGATGAAAATTATATTTTAGTTTTTAAATTAAATATGAATTAAAATCTTGATACATTTATTTTAAAACATATACTTACATCTTGCTTTTGTCTTAATGCGAAAAACATATCAAAATATTTAAATTAAGATATGATTTATATTTTTTTAATAAATTATGGCAGTTGATTTTTTTGTATTCAAATTTATGAACTTAAATTTATTAGAAAGTATGAATCTAATCTTATATAATTTAAATATGAATGATTAAATTGAATATACTTAAAAGGTAAACATTTAAAAAAATATAATTATTTAAACAAAAAATTAAAATTTACAATTTAAAATGATTCATAAATAGATTTAAAAAATGATTTAAAAATTGATATATCAAATCAAGAATTGTTTAAATTAAAAAATTAAATTCAAAATTAAATTTATATTTTGAGATTGATTCTTAAATTTAAATATAATTTCTAATTTAATTTGACACTTTAATTCAAATTTAATATCTAAAACTAAATTTAACTCACAATTTAAACTAAAATTTTAATTTAAAATTTTTAAATTAAAATTAAAATTAAAATTGCATAATTAAATTTCAACTTTGAATTTCAGGCAAAAAAAAAAGTTAAATCAAATAATATTAAAATTAAATAAATATTTATAATTAAATTTAAATCTAAATTCAAACATCATATCTAAATATTCAAATGTAAATTTAAACTAAGATATAATTTATATATTTTAATAAAATACAGCTGATGAATTTATTTTTTTTAGTTCAAATTTATGAATTTAAAATTATAAAAAATTATGAATTTAATCTTATATAATTTAAATTTAAATTATATAATCCTGTATTAAACATGTAAACTATATAGCGCAAATTTTAAATAGATATCTGAAATTTAAAATTTTTATTTTTTATTCTAAATTTTTATTATTTTCTAATAATCTAATTAATAAAAGCATGAAGGCACAAGAGACAAAAAAAAAATGATATTAAATTTTATCAAAAAGATATTTACATCAAATTTAAATATATTGTTATAATATCAAAAAAGAAAAAAAATTATTATCCATATATATTTTCGGTCGCAATAGTAAAACTTTCCAATTTGGGGTTGTTGATGAGAGTTATTATTTTTGACGTTACCTAAACAAGAAAGTGCCTTAAAAGGCCGAATTTGGCCCAGCTCCAATTATTTAAGACTACCCGGGTAAACTCAGTCTTAAATAATTATTTATACAAAAATTTAATTTTTACAATTTAAAAAATAAATAATTATTAGAATAAAAGTTTTAAACATTAACAAAATTTTAACATTTTTTTTGGACATGACTGAAAAAATTAAATTAAGATTTCATTCGAATAAAATATAATTTTTTTTTTAAATATATATTTTTTTGCATATATTTAAAATGAAAAGTTTGTATATATATTTTTAAATATGGGCTCTCTCATGAGCACAATATTTTCATTAATTCTTGCGTAGCATTATTTTTTATATTATTTACTAATATATCTTTTAAAAAATTTTATATATATATTTTAGTAGTTATCTTCGATCAATATAAATTTGTACATCATATTTATTCAAAAAATTATTATTAAATTTATTTTGTTTAAAAAGTAAATTTATTTACTATATTTATTATAAAATATATATTCTATTTGAATTTAAATTTATATGACTGCGCATATAATAATTATATAGTTATATTTTTCTAATATATATTAATTATTTTGTTATTTTTTTTGAATTCGGATGAATCCAAATGTAAGTATGTGTTTTAAAATTAAATGCATCAAAATTTAAATTTTTATTTAATTAAAAAATTAAAAGTTAATTTCTATTAAATTTAATTATTTTTTAAAATTTTAATTCAAAATTTATATCCAAAAAAAAATTTAAATGATTGTTATACAGTAAGCTACATTTTCACGGACCTAAATGGGTCCGACTCCTGCCCGGCCCGATCCCGTTCCCAGCCTGCTTCGATTAAGGTTTGACCTGGTCCGAACGGGAATTTCTCCATGATCCGGTTCGTTTCAATCTCGGTCCAATTCCGGCGGTCCAATTGAGGTATTTTTTTTTAAGTTTTTAAATTCTTTTTTCTTTAAAAAATATAAAAATTCTAAATTTTTTCTAACTATTAAAAAATTATATTATGGTTAAAAATAATTAAACTTTTTAAACTTTTAATTATTTATGCAAAAAATTAAAATTTACAATTTAAAAAAATTGGAGTCGCAAGAAATTCTTAATAAAATAAAAAATATTCTAAATAATTTACAAAAATAAATAAATAAATAAATAGATAAAAATTATATATTTGATGAATAAAATGAGTTAAAAATAGATATATCAAATCAATAATTATTTAAATTCAAAATTAAATTTATATTTTAAGTTTCATTATGTGTATCTTTTTATTTTACTCATAATTTTTTGTATAAAAATAATTAGTAAGTATACGGATTGAAATTAACGGGTTTAGATTTTTGACCCATTATAAACCAAGCACACTAAAGAGGCCGAATCAATTCTAGCCCGGGCCAATTCGACGAGACGGGTCTCCTTTTCAAGAACCCACCTTAACACGCGAACCCCGAAACGCATCCACTCGTCTCTCTCGTTTCGGTTCGCTCTCCTCCTCCGGTTCCTTCTTCGTAGAAGCTTGGGATTGGGGTGCAAGGCGACGGACACGGTCGAGCGTGTGCCTCTCGGAGCGTAGCATCGTCGAGCTCGCCCAGAAGCTCCAGGGAAGACACTTCCTCGACTTCCACCTCCTCCACACCGTCTCCAGAAAAGAATACACCTGTAATTCCCCCTACCCCCAAAATCCGTTCTCACCTTTGATTCAGCTTCTGTGGGAAAGATTCGCTGTTTTCTTTGAATTTTTCTTCAATTTTTGCAAGATCTGGTATGGTTTTGGACGCTTCTTGGAGGGTTTTACTAGTGTTTAATTTGAATTTTGTATTGGAATTTGATCCTTGCCCGGCAGATTTGTAATTATTTTCTTTACTTATTTCAATTTTCGCCCATTTGTGGGGCTTTTAGAGTTTAGTCCGAATTTGATTACTGATTTGTGGTTTTCCCAATGTTCGACGGTTCTTGGAGAGATTAGATTTTATTTTTCCAAAATTTGGTAGTTGAGTTTGATTCTTGCGTGGAAGATTTCTTTAATATATTTAATTTGTTTTGTTCAATTTTTACCTCTATGTGGGAGTTCTGGAAGAGTTTTAGGATTCAATTTTGACCAAAAAAATTTGGTAAAATGATCGACTGAGGTTCGAAATCAGGCAGATCAAGAAACGGGGTTACATTTTTTTTATTCAATTTTTAAGTTAATGATTTAAAAGTAGAATCACTATTGTATATTAAATAGATTCTTGAGGAGATATTGTTTGTTTACTGTTGAAATATAAATTATATTTTTTTGGAGAAATTATTGTTTCCTGGATCGGGAAGTCTAGTTAGGTAATATAAACTAAAGGTATCTGATATTTTACATTTTTTAGTAATAAGAAAGGAACACTAGATTAACAAACTGATTTTGTGCGAAAAATATGCTACTTGTTTTTAAACACCATCCTTGGCGGCCTTGCAATTTTTAAATTATGGAGTTTAAGAATAGAAACAACATGAAGATAAATTTATTTTTTTAAGTAGGATGTGCTTTCAGCGGGTAGATTTGATAATTAACATTGCACAAAAGAGTTTGTATCTATTGCTATGTTCGAAAATTAGAAAAACTTGTTTAAAAAGTTTTTAACAAGAGATGAGACGATTTTAATGAGAAAATAGTTAGTGTTTTTTTAAATATCGTTGCTTAACAGCACATTGTTGAAATGCAATACACCCTGCAATCTGGAAAAAAGATCATGTATCTCTCGGCATTCTTTTGATACTTGTTATGCAGTAGTTTTGCTTTTGTCGCCTGATATTTCATTTTGCTCTCCCAAATAAGTATAGTAGCTAGTTATACATATTTGGGTCAATTAAATAATCCTATAGTTCAACTTGAAAAGAATTGATTTTCGACATCGTTACATGGTATCACATTGTAGGTTACCTACCTATCGTAAAGTAAATTTCATCCTCAAATTCAATTGATTGAAGTCCTCAATAGTTAGGTGAAAATATCCATTAGAAGTAATTTTTTATTATCTCAATTGTCCAAGAACTCACGATCATGTTTTTGGATGATAACATAATTAACATATCGGCAAGCAAATTCTTGAACATTTGAACTGGGCTCCTCTAGAAAAGCAATTGGCCCAATCAACTTTCCTATACTCTTCCTAGTGTGAAATATACAATAAATTTGTTAGAAACATATTTGTTGTCGATCAAATTTACTATTCAATCTGTTCAATTAATGAACAAAAATTCACAGCTTCATTTAGAAGGAAAATTTTATCACCAACATTAAGTACATAGTACCACATCACTAATCACCTACACGCACCAAAGTAAGTTTCATCCTCAAATTCAATTGATCAAGCACCTCACTACTTAGATGGAACTATTCCTTGTAAGCAATTATTATTTTTTTCTCAATTTCAAAATTCTTTAGTACGCTTTCCGTGCATAACATAGTTTACATACCAACAATCAAATTCTTAACCATCCAAATTAGGCTCCTCTAAACATCAATTGACATAAATTTCCTGAATCGGCTTCTAAATATTCTTCCTGCCATAATCGTTATACAAACTCTCTTTAGATAAATTTGCACAAACATTATGCCACAATCTCAATTAATTAAATTATGCATTACATAATTTACATACCACCAATCAAGTTCTTGAACATCCAATCAATTTTTCATCCTCGAAACAAAAAATAAATTACATCTCAAAAAGTTTTCAATAAGAGTTGTTTAATTTTCGTACTTCTAACTTAGTTATGTTAAACTCATTTTAAATATAAAAATTCATGTATACACCTACATAGGAAATTATATTAAAAATTCTATAAATTAAAATACTTAATACTAAAAACTCAATTGTCCACGTTACAAGAGTGCTCGAGTAATACATCTTTATCAATAAACAAGCATTTTGATTCAACTATACAGGGTCAACTAAGTGAAAACCTTTCTAAGACGATACGTCTTTTCTCATTGCTCTATGTAGTGTAATTATATATGGTCAGTTTTATCCTCTAAATGTACCTTATACTTTTATTCTGGTTGGTTATATGGTGTAGTGCATTTTGTTGAAGTGTTGTTTAGTTGTACTATTTGAAGAAGCACTAAATGCTTTGTTGCTAAAACTCCCTTGATTTCTATTAAAATCTTTCTAAGAATATTTTCTGCTTTTGTGGCTCGCATGCACATTGCAACTTCCAAACATTGCAAAAGCTCCAACCTTTTTCATTTGTTAAATAATTTAGTGTAGGTTATTGTAGATGAAAGTTGAAGCAAAAGCTAGACTGAAGGGGTACTAAGTGCTAACTTGATTCGGTCCGTTTTTTGCAATGTCAGTCAAGGCATTGTTTTCTAGATCGGTGAAAGTCGGTCTAGTGCCTATTTGGTGTAGTGTGAGACTTGAATTTTGCATATACTTTCAACTACAAGAATCTCTACTAGAGCATTTTGAAAGAAAAAGTTTGAATCTTTTGCTATAGTTTGGAGCTTAGGATCCTTTGAAGCAGAAACTTTAATTCGGAGCTTTTGTTTCTTCTACAGAGGGAAATTTTTTGGAGATTTTAACAAAAAAGCAATTAATGTATAGTTTATAGGATATGCGGAATCTAAAAATATATGAAATTTGATACTAAACGTTTTAACATGTCAAGTAAGGATTAGAACTTGTTCTCGGGGTCTTAGTAGTGCATTGATCGGTTTTATTTTCTTTTTAATCGTTGAATTACTTGTTTTATATTATACATTTGTTTCCATATTTCTTTTATTTTTTGGGTTTCAACATTAATTAGTATTTTAAGCAAGACGGTAGCTTTACTTGTTTTAATTCATAATTGATTTTATTTTAGTTATAATTTTTGATTGAATACACTACATATTGAGATATAATTTATACATATTTTTTGTCTCTATCAACTTTCGTTAATCTTGTAGTAATCTCTAGGTATTTATACTATCTTGGTTGTGTGCTGTTGAAGATAATAAATGAAATTATCTATATGACATAACTTAGTTTATACACTTTTTAATTAGGGATTGCACATTTAGGGGGAGAGATTATGAAAAATGAAATGTTATATGCATAAAAAGATGTGGAAAGAGTTACATCCCAAAGGGAGTGTGAAAACTACCACCACATGTAGGAAAGAGCTACCACCCCGGCCGTCCGGTAAGTGTGTGAAGCTACCACATGTTTTTGATGCATCTAAAAAAAAAAATATCTGGTGATATAAGGTTGGATATGATTAAAAGATGCTCAAAGAGCCACCCCTGGTACTTAAATTACGCAATCTTCTAATTAGAGATTGCACATTTAGGGGGGAAAGTGATATGGAAAATAAAATGTTGTATGCATAAAAAGATGTGGAAAGAGTTACATCCCAAAGGGAGTGTGAAAACTACCACCACATGTAGGAAAGAGCTACCACTCCGGTCGTCCGGTAAGTGTGTGAAGCTACCACATGTTTTTGATGCATTTAAAAAAAAAAGAAAGGTATATGGTGATATATAGTTGGATATAGTTAAAAGATGCTCGAAGAGCCACCCCTGGTACTTAAATTATGCAATCTTCTAATTTTGGAGTTTATTTGATAAGTTTATGTTATATAGCAATCTTCATTATTTAACTTCATGATCCATTACATTTTGATAGTTTTTGTACCTCCGGATTGCTTTTTGATGACGTGAGTATGATGTATTTTGGTTTTAAGTATTTTTACAATTTTTATTTGGAAGCTTGATGTTTTTGGATTAAAATTTATAGTTTTTGTGAAATTGGAATGATTTTGAAGCATCTTGTGTGAAGATATAATGTATAAGTACTTATAATATTTATTTCTATGTTTTACGAGTTCAATAATTTTGAAAAATTCAAATTTGAGACTTGGATGATATTTTTTACTTTTGGTAGTCAGAAAAGTGCACTAAATCAACAAACTACTGATGTTGTGCTGATAATATGCTACATGTTTCTAAAGATCATCCTTGGCGGCCTTGTGATTTTTAAATTATGGAGTTTAGAAGTAGAAACCACATGGCGCATCATGAAGATAAGTTTCTTTTTTTTAAGTAGCATGTGCCTTTAGTGGGTTGATTTGATAATTAACATTACACAAAGCAATGAGAATAGACTTGATGGTATTTAATTTGACACAAAATCTTGCCCAAAATATCTGCAAGTACTGATTTTCTTTTAGGCGCCCCTGTGTAAGTGAATTAAAAACTTGTTTATCGATAAAAATGTCTTCATTGAGTATTCTCTTAGAGAGGACAATGAGTGTTAAGAATTTAGTTGCTTTTTTTGGGGGAGTTTGGATACAATTTCCTATGTAGGTATATGTGTGACACTACAACAAAATAGGCCTTTTGCGGCAATTTAATAGCGACGATTATGAAATTGCCGCTATTAAATAATATCTAATTATAATTTAGCGGCAATTATTATAAACATTATTTTTTTACCGACAAATAATTTTATGTTTAATATGTCATTGTTTGGCTATTATTTGAAAAGTGGTTTTGGACATTTAGCTCAATAGAACATTTAAGAAGTGATTTTGATTTTTAAAATCAAAATTTAAAAATCTCAAATTAAAAATTTTAAAAATTTAAAATTTAAAATTTAAAATTTTAAAGTTTAAATTTTAATTTTAAATTTTAAGATAAAATTTAAAAATTTAAAATTAAAAATTATATATTTTAATTTTCAAATTATAATTTTTAAATTTTTAAATTTTAAATTTAAAATTTCAAAATTCAAAATTTTAACCCTAAGAACAATATTATCTCCCTCCTCCGTGGACGCGAGCTCTCGCGCGAACTCGAGCTCTGAGCTCTCCTTCTTATCTCCCTCTTTTCCGCGTGAACTCGAGCTCCGAGCTCTCCTCCTTATCTCCCTCCTCCCCCTCTCCGAGCTCGGTCCCCCCAACTCCTCCTCCTCCTCCTCCTCCGATGACGACGACGACGACGATCTAGGGTTAGTGTTCCGCGCTCCGGCTCCGCTGCCGCGGCCTCTCTCTCTCGGATTCGATTCTCACTATTTTGATTCGCCGACCATTCAAAAGGTTCGATCTCTCTCCTCAATTTTGCGAATTATTAACGAGATTTGCCGAGATCTGATTTGTATTTCTCCAGATCTGGTAGGTTATTTTTTTTAGGCTATGTATTTTATTTGGGAGTGTTGGGGAATGATGCAATTAGTGATTGTTGATGAGGAGCTCATCTTACATGTATTGGGTACTTCTGATATGAAAACTAGCTTAGATGATAAAACAAATCTAAAGAGGTTCAGAAAATTTGATCTAGAACTTCTTTGGAAAATAATGACAAATTAGTTGCTTGTAGCATTTTCTACTCTTTGTTGAGTAGGCTATAAAATCAGTAATTTTATCATTTTTATTATGCCGATAAAGATCAATTGTTATACCGACAAATAAAGGAATGCAGTATTTTGGAAAACCTGTAGAAGAACTCAAGGGAAGAATGTAAAGGCACAAAAGCTTCTAAGAAAGAGGCAACTGGATCTCGAGATAAACTATTTACATGAATACATGATGAACGTCTATACGAAATTTCTATTTGATGTTGTGTCAGAAGTGGTTTCTATCCATGGTTTCTAGCCGTAGCTAACGACAAATTAATCGGGTAGTTTGGGGACCATTAAGTCAGTTCTTAGGTGACCAGGTTGGAGATTACATGGGCCAATTTCAGAACAAAACTGGAAAATGTTGTCAAGATAAAATGCAGGTTTGGTAATGAAGTTCAAACAAATTTTATTTCAATTTGGTTGCTTCTCCCACTTTTAAGTATACAACTGTTTGAAATTACCCTAAATCATCCAGTGTCATTCCTTGATATGCATGTGTATTCTCCATTCTTTCGTAGGAAAAGCCGTTAAATGTTATTTAGAGCATTGTAAATTAACATGCTCGGTATGAGATATAAATATACACACACACACACACACACGATTAGGAATGAAATACCCAGATAATATGCTATTAAATAAAACTAGTATTAATATTCTTACTAAATTTACAGCAAATGAGCTCATAATTAATCAATCAAGTTACAGCAAATGAGATCAGTTCCGCGCAGCATTTTGTAAGGAGAAATTGAGACAGCAATAGGAGAATAGCTGCTGTATTTTTTCTCATGTCACAAAACAAAGTGACGGAGCTAATTCAAATCCACGATTGGAGATTGGAAAATGTCATACATGATGTCAGATTCATTTTCTTATGGGTCTTCAAAACTGTTGGTAGAACTTAGTTGGATCACTAAAATATGCATTGTCCTTACTCTGTCACATAGCACTGGTGGGGCCCTTACTCTCTCAGATATTACTGGGCTTAAAGAGGTACCTCAGGAATGAGACAAACTTAGGACCACCATTTATGTGCACCAGCTGATTTATCTGTATTTATATTCCATAAAGAGTTTATTATCAATATTCTGAATTTAGTTCTGTACTACAGTTGTAATATTTGCATTTTGAAACATCTTTAGCTACACCACTTGATATAGATTGTTTGAAGCTTCGATTATTTTATATTACATCAATCCGGTGGAGGCATGCCTAGATAGAGAAAGAGTGGCATGCATTCAATTAGTGCTCATATTATTTTCTATTACATCACCAAAGTTGACCTTAATCTCATTCAATTAGTGCTCCAATCAGCCTTAAACCTCCTCCTAAAATCCACAAGTCATTTGATGAAAATGACACCTCGAACAAGCCTGTTGCAAAGAAAACTGATTTGGCTCCCATAAAAGCAACTGTGTATTCGATAGCTGATTTGCAAGTGGCAACCGACAGCTTCAGTGTAGACAATCTTGTTGGAGAAGGGTCCGTTGGGCGTGTTTACAGGGCTGAATTCGACGATGAAAAGGTTTGCTTCTCTATTGGTTTTGGAATTATTCTCCTCTGCTGTTGCAGTATCTAAAGAAGTTTAGTTACTATATAGTGCTTAAAAATTAGTATTCTTTTCTTTGTCGAATACTATAGGAGGTTCATTCTCCGTGCATAAAGAGCGCTATTTTGTTGAATATAAGAAAAGGGATAATGTTTCAATAATTTTACCTATGAAAGAAGCAAATTATAATTCATATTTTGCAGTTCCTTAGCATAGATTTTTGGTCTTTTAGTTGGACAGTTTAAGCTCATGATATTTTGAATTAAGCATGGCTCTTTTCACTGATCAATTTTCATTTATTGACAAATGCAAGACAGGAACAAAGCAAACTCTAAGTGTGTCTATATGTTATAGGTTCTGGCTGTGAAGAAAAAAAACTTTAATGCTCTTCCCAATCAATCATCTGACGACTTCATTGAGTTGGTCTCAAACATCTCATGCTTGCATCATCCGAATCTAACCGAGATGGTTGGCTACTGTAATGAACACGGGCAATTGTCATGTTCTTTAATTTCTAGTTGGTAAATTGGTAATTGTCATGTGTGTTATTATATGAAGATTGTTAGACTGATGTGGACTTCTTTAATCAACTTGCAGTGAAGTTATATATGCTTTTGATCTATAGGTTGAGTTAGAAATAAAGAATGCAGTGTGGAAAGTATGATACTTGTTTTCTCTTTTTGTACCGATTCTAGTGTAGCTCTTTTATGCGGTATCATGCTGTTTTCGGGCATTTTTAAAATGAAGAAGTCCAATTATTTCTCAAGCTATACTTGCAAAACATTTATGAGTAATAGATTCCAACTTTTTTGAAGTACAACTTTTTTGTAGTTGCGACCTTTGTGTGGTCACTTTCATGATACAGAATCTTAAAACACATGTCACGGCTCTCTAAAGATGAAGGGAGCTTTCCCATGGAAATGCGATTAAATTTTTGGTTTTTGGGAAGGTATAAATCCGTAGTAAAGTTATGTCTAATTGAAGGCTTGAAATGCAGAATCCTGTGAGAGTTTCTTTAGTTTATTTGGCAAGCTAAGGTATGAGTATTGCAAGTTGTTGCTATCCAAAATACTCAACTTGTAGACATATATACATAAAATAATGCACAAATAAGCTTTTATTCTGCAGCTATAAGCTATTAATTATTTCTATACCTGATTATTAACTGCACTGGTAAGGAAAACATGTTGAATATATGTGCAAGCTAAGAAGATGGTTCCTTTTTATTGTGCACCATGAGGTTTGGAGTCCCAGTGAATCGATTATGAAAGCATCATTGGATGAATAATAACTCTTCAGTCTTTTCCTAGGGCATGGAAAATCTGCTGACTCTCTACAATGAAAAGTAAACTGTAATGTAGGCCTTATTGCCTAATTAGTCAAAGAACTTGCACTAATTCATGAAGCAGTTGCTTGAGGTAATTTTTTTTTTCTAAGTTCTAACAATAGAACTAACTTCTATCACAGACTAAAATATGAAATATTGTGGTGTTCAGTGCTGTCAGAAATATTTCATTTCCACCCTAAAAAGCTGCAATATGTGGTATGCTATGGTGGACTCAATTTTCTGATTCATCTAGGATATTTTTATTGGAAGTGATGCTGTAATTTACTGATAATCAAATACTTTGATCGCAAGGAAAATACATTAAGTAGATATGGATTTCCCTGACATTTTTTTTTAAAGGTTGTGGACTGTCGGGTTTGTGGCGATCCAAACTCGATTCTAAGGTTTGCGTTTGTTGAGTTCTCTGATGAAGGTAAGTTAACTTCATGTTAGTTAACTGAGTCTTGAGATTTGTGCGGCATTTGTGAGCTGTATATATTAATCAAAAGATGGAATTTTGTTGTTTACTGCTAGATGGTGCAAGGGCCGCATTAAGTCTTCGTGGGACCATGCTGGGTTACTACCCTCTTAGAGTCTTGCCATCGAGGACTGCCATTTTGCCTGTGAATCCCAAGTTCCTTCCACGAGTAAGTTAGAAGAGATATTTACATTTGTTACCCTGCAACATTATCTGTCTACATATATATCCCTGCAAAATCTGAATTTTATATATCTCTGTCAAAAACGTCATGCTAAATATCTGAAAAATACCTTGAATATTTTGCAACTCACACTTTATCCCCCTTGATACCACCTTGATTTGTTAGAATCTTCACTTTAACCCCTGTAGAAGAGAGGTTCTGATTATCAAGAGGCTTTAAAACTTTTAAGTGCAAAATTTTATGTACTCATTAGGTTGTCTGCATTTCAGCCAAAACTTAAACTTCGTGCACATATGCTCTTCTACTTTCAAAAACTCCTTCTTTAAGAACCTTTTCTAATAAAGCCAACTCTCCCCCACGAATTGGATGACTCTCCAATTTAAGCTAAGGTGAATTTTGTAAGAAACAGCATTTTCAAGGTGTATGCAGAAAATTCATCATTTTCAAGGGTATATGTGTATATAAAATGATTTTGCACGGATGTATATTCGAATGGGGCAATTATCAATACTAATATTTTCTGACTTTTCTGTTCATTTTCCTTGTGGTGATTGCATTAATATTCCTTTTATTCATTATCATTATTTTGTTTCCATATTTCTAACTGTGTGACTGAACACAGTCGGAGGATGAAAAGGAAATGGTTGTAAGGGCAGTTTACTGTACAAACATAGATAAGATGGTAAGCAGACATCTCTGCTACAAATGCTTCTAAAATTATTATTGGATTTTATTTTTGTTTACTGTGATTGTGGCCTCGTGTTTACTCATTTTATTAATTGAATTTAAGATGATTCTCATCATTTCCTGGTGATCAAATGAAGCTTCTTCAGGCTAACTAGTTTCTCTTTCACAGGCTACTCAAACAGATGTGCAGGCTTTTTTTGAAAGAAAATGTGGTGAGGTAAGTACACACAGTCTTACTCTGTCAATTTTCTCGTTGTAATGATTTACAAAGTAAAGGGCTTAGCTGTATGACCTTTTTGGAGCCTCCGTGTAAGCAGTTTATGAGTAGAACGCAGTAATGTCTTTTTTATTTAAAAGCTGCTTCTTAGAGCACAGTAATTCATGATGCCAGACAAAACAACTACTAAATTTCTTGTGGAGAATTTTTCATTCTATTGAACTTCTTATTGTTTGGGATTTTAAGCTTTTTTTATAGTTTCTCCTCTGATTTTTCATTCTATTTTTCTGCACAGGTTTCTCGTTTGAGGCTTCTTGGAGATAATGTGCATTCCACACGTATTGCATTCGTTGAGTTTGTTGATGTAAGCACTAATGATCTGCTCTGTTGTTCAAGTTTTCGATTGTTTATAATTAGCTTATGCTTACTATAGCTAATGCAAATTATTTTATTTTTGTCATAATGGAAAGTTAACTAGAAGGCTTTTCTGTCTTTTTATTTCCCTGATGTAGTATTATGCTCTATATATAAATTTGGACAATATGCTGATTGTGAAATTTATTTCTCTGTAATTTTTTATCTTAAAGTTCATATCTTCGGGCTTTTGGCACATAAAAGTTTTCTCTTCCCCAAGGGGCCTTTGTAGCCCTGTTGGAACAGAGCTCATTGAAAAGGCACTTAGTAGGCATCTTGCTACCATAGAAGCAAAAGCTTTAATTTGGAGCTTTTGCTTTTATTGCCCATAAGCTCATTTCACTATCTTGTTACAGAAAAAGCTCTAGACTTTTCTTTTGCCAAATGCACGACTGCTACTAAGTGGGCATTGTGTGTTTTGACCTGAAGTCCTACCAATTTGTGTTTTTATTATTTTTTTCTAATTCAAATTCATCTGTAAAGAAGTTCAAACAATTGGAAAATGCTTATGACGGTGTTGGCAAATACTGCATTTCTAATTATCACAAAATGTTTGTACTTCACCTACTTTTAAGTACAGTTTGTTATGTACTTTTAACTCTAGATGGATCTAAAGTCCTGCTTTACCTGATAAAATTATGGCATGGGTATTACAACTGGTACAGCTTTCATCAATTCGAAACCTCAACATTTCCTGTGATTTTAATGCTGTTAGATCCGCGCCAATCTTCATTTCAGCACTCTTCTAGATCATGAAAATAAATATTATAAAAGCTAATTCAAATTTGATGTGTAATTTCCTCGACCCAAAATTCGATCTACTGAAATGCTGTCTGTTCTGACAAACTACTACAGCTCTAGACCGCGATCTGAGCAGTCGTTGGTTCGGTGGGCTACTCCTCAGCTGCACGACATCGATGCTTTAGACCGGATAGTTGATCCGGCCCTTCAGGGGTTATACCCGGCAAAATCTCTCTCTAGGTTTGCAGATGTTATTGCTCTATGTGTTTAGGTATGTTAACCATCTGAACTTAAAACACTTTCAGTTTCATAGTTTGGATGCAGTAAAAGAGTTAGTCAAGATTCACCATCGTAAAAAGAGTAAATTCAACTTTATAACCCAAAATTACAGTTTTAACTGTTTTATAGAGCTTAGTGTGTAATTGTTGCAAGCCAAGCTATAATATGCTTCTTCCTTAACATCAGTTTTTATTCCCCGCATGTAGTGAGATTGAAAGATGCATCCCCCAACTTGAAAATTCAGCAACTACTCTTCTTAGCTGTTTGGAGACTCTAGATGCTACCTTAGTAAGCATAAAAGGTTATTTTGCTTGTGAACTGCAGGTGGCCCTAAAATGTGCTAGCTTTTTACGAAGGATCTATGAAGAGGTTTGTAATGCTTTAGTATGTTTCTATAAAGTATACTTATAGACAGTCAATGCTTTAAATACTTAGTTGACCATGAACAAGACCATTGGGTACACAGTTAGATTTTGCCCTTATGTGGAGGAAGTTAGGTTTGGATCAGATTTACTAAAACAAGAATTGGCAATGTGAAGGCTTCCTCCGAGAAGAGGAAAACCAATGCTATATAACTATATCATCCTATATATGCTAGCATACTTGATATTCTTCGTTCTGCATTTTCTTATATATCTCTCCCCGGATTTTAAGCCTGTTGTATAAGGAGCTTAGAATCTTTATACCTTTGTGTAGAACATAGCTCAGAGATGATAATTTGACATTTTGCATGTAATTCACTGCCAATTTTAAACCAGAGTTATATATATATATATATATATATATATATATATATATATATATATAAGTATGAAAGAACTCATCTTTTGTTTAACTTCAAGATGTTCTTCAAGTAATCTCTTATGCATAAATTGTCTTTTGCTTGAAAGCATCTAATAAAGCAGTTTATATCGGCCTTGTTATTTATTTGCAGATAACGTATCCTTGACACCCAAAACACGAAAGGCTTCGACAAAACGAGTAGCACCCCCTAGTGTGAAAAACCAACTTGCTGAAGCTTGCATGAATCAGAAGCTTGAAATGCTTCTGATTTATTTCATTTTAGGTTTTATTTATTTTTTTAGATTGAAAGCTTTGAATGTAGTTTTTAATTGACAATTATATTTTTACTGTGCAAATTCTTATTTGGCTAAATAATTTGGCTTATTTTGTTTGACAATTGTTGAATGTAATCAAATTTAAAATTGTTTGCATGAGTAATTTATTTTTAAATGTCAATTTAATGAGTCTCAAAATAATTGCCGCTATAGGTCCTATTTACTAGTCATTTAATATGTTTTTAGTGGCAATTATAGATAATTATAGTGGCATTTATAATAGTTGCTATTATATAGTATTTAGTGGCATTTGTTTAGGCTTTTACCAACCGCAGAAACAAATGCCGCAATAACTTTTAGTGACCCTACCAATAGCGGCAATTATTGTAATTGCCGTAAAAGTATTTAGCGACAATTATAATCGCTGGGAAAGTAAAAAATAATTGCCGCTAAAAGCCATTTTTGTTGTAGTGTGAGTTTTAATATTTGGAACGGGATTAATGGAATGAGCTTTGGTATCGGAAATTTTGGGAATGTGATTAATTTAGGTTTAGTTCTTTAACCTTGGGATCTTATCCCACTTTCCTGATTCCTCACTGAATCCTAGAGTTCACTTAACTCTATTTTCCTGTTCCACTTTAACTTAGAGTTACACTGACTCTAATTTCCTGTTCCACTATTATCTTAGAGTTACACTGACTCTAATTTCCCGTTCCACTATTATCTTAGAGTTACACTGACTCTAATTTCCTGTTTTTCCTTTCATGTCTCCACACTTGATCCTTTCCACTTTCCTTTGTTTAACTCTACTTGAAGTTAAACTAGTCCATCCATTTACCCAGACGCCCTATGACTCTCTGGGGTCATGTTCACTAAATTCTTAGCCGTGGGATCTAATCCCCTTTTTTTTTTTTCTGATTCCACCATGAACTTAGGGTTAACTTAACTCTATTTTCCTGTCTGTGAGTTTGAACTCCTCTAGTTTACCTCAGGTTCCCTTTACCTAAGTTTCATGTCACACTCATTCTAGAGTTCCTTGACTCTATGTTGATCACTAGCTCTCCTTAGGCTTCCTTTACCTAAGTCCCATGTCATATACATCCTGGAGTTCTCTGACTCTATGTTGATCACTCTATCCAGTGTCCTTAGGTTATCACCTAAGACCATGCCACTCGTCCTCCCAAGGATAACTCCTAAGTTGATGTCACTCGTCAAACCCCTATACTAGGTTTTCTCCTAGTCTTACTACCAACAACTGTTGTTCCCTTATGTCACGTGATTCCTAGGGTTATACCCTAACATGCTCACAATCATGAATAGCTAATCTTTTTCATGCATGCAATTATTTTCATCTCATTCATAAAATAATAATTATCTCTACGCATGCATATTCATCATATATCTTTGGCAACCAACAGTTGTACTTTTCTTTTGTGTTCATTTACACATGCACATCTATTCCTCTAACTCTGGCAACCAGCAGTTGCACTTTTCCATCTGAATTCATCTACACAGGCAATCATAATCATAATTACCTAACGCCTCTAACAGGCTACTATCATGCTTCGAATCGAAAAGCAAAGGTGCAAGGGGAGAGGTCACCCAATTTCGGCAGAATTCCCCACCTTGTGGTGTCCCCAATTGCTTGTAGACACTTGCAACTGGTCTCCGCGCGATTCCACTTGTCTCCTCGAGCTTGCACGCAAAACGGTGCACATCCCTCGAGTCCGCATGCAAAACGGTGCAAGTCTCCCACGAACGACACGCAAAATGAGGCGCGTCCAAAACACCCGCGAAACTCGCGCAGTAAAACGGCACAGAAAAGTTGGGTCCCTAACACGCACGTAGGCATGGGGTCAAATCCAAAATCCAAAAGGGAACTTCAAAACTCTGCCAAAAATACCACAAAAATAAATAAAAATGCGGAGCCTACCTCGATGCCATTGCGCCGCCCATCATGCTTTTGGAACACCTTGCGCGTTCCACGAGATCTACGGCGCACCGCTGCACCCCACGAGATTCCCTCCCCCCACTCTCTCTCTCTCTCTCTCTCTAGTGCTCGGGTGGAGAAGAAAATAAGAAAAGAGGATGGCTGCGCGGGGAGAAGGAAGAAAGAAAAAGAAGAGAAGAAGAGAAGAAGGGTTCCGTGGACCCGGTCCACGGAGCCCCCCAATGGGGAACCGCCACGTGGCGGTCTAAATTTCAAAATTTGAAATTCAAATCCACCCAGGGGCACACCCGCGCGCCACATTGGCGCATGCCCTCCACGCGGGCCTGCTGCGACCCGCAGCAGCCAGTGGGGTGCTGCCACGTGGCGCCCCACCGGCCGCGCGTGCGTATTTTTATCGGTTTTCGTCTCGTTTTCTGTCCCTTTCTTACTCGTTTCCGTCCAAATTTGACAGACAGGCTCCTCTCAACTTAATCTATCATAGAAAATTTTAAATTTTCAATTTGGGCCATTCCTGGGTCACCAAAAGTCTCGCTGTATCGAGAATCGTTGGCGGACCCCGTTCTCACAATCCGGGAATCCGATCAACGCGAAATTTTTACTGTGACCTTAAAACATAATTACGGAGCTCCCGTAATTTTTTCGGAATTTTCCGACACTGTTGGCGGAGCCCGTTCTCACTATTCGGCGTCCGATCAACGCGAAATTTTTACCATGGCCTTAAAACAATATTACGGAGCTCCCAGAATTTTCTCGGAATTTTCTGACACTGTGAATTTTCCACTAAAAATCTGGGTCCGCTTCCTCAAATAAAATTCTAGATCTCTCAATTTTAATCCGATTTCGGCCCAATTCGCTTCCACATTATCCTTACTTCTCTAACTTTCATAAAAATAGTATTTCATACCATTTTTATTTACATTTATTTATGTGTCGAAAATCCGATACTTTACAGGAAAGGTACTTCTGAACATCATACTAGAGACCTTTCAGCTTCCGTTTATGTAGCATTGGCGTTTGATACTGATGCTCAACATTGTTTTGAAGACTGTTAGGGTAGCTGTATTTGCTGAAGGGGTTGCGGCTGATGAAGCTAGGGCTGCAGGAGCTGATGTAGTAGGTGGTGATGAACTTATTGAGGAGATAAGAACTGGTACTAATTTGCTTCATTCTTTCTCTTTTTTTTGGGAAAGTTTGATGGTAACTCCAGAAGTTAATTGCAAGCGGATGATGCAAATTTTAATATGGATTCTGGAAAAATGAGATGGATCTAGAGTATTAGCCAAAGTGGCTAGACATAGCTTGCTGGGCATCTTCTACTTCTATAGCCATTTCTTGAAGTTTACCTAACAATAAAGTAACTATACTTACCATTGAAAAGGTATAAGATATTGCTTAACTGCTGAAATAAAGCCTCAAAAGTTGATTAAAATTAAGAGAAGAACCAATAATTAGAACTTTGATATTTGATATATTATTTTCTTGGTACTCTGGTGCATTATTGCGACTCTAACAGCTGATTAAATTTTGTCTGCAGGAGGTGGTAAACTCAATTTTGACAAGTGCATTGCAACGCCAATGTATATGCCACGCTTTTCCAAGGTTCGTAGACCGAGCATCTCTTTGTATGTTTTAGTTTCAATGCATATCTTTTTATTTCATAATTCACAGTTTTGCTTCCTCAGATTGCTAGGATCCTTGGTCCCCGTGGTCTGATGCCAAATCCCAAAGTGAGTTTCATTAGTTCATCTAGCAATATGAGGCTTGCATCCAAAATGCTACTCTAACGCCTTCCTCTTTTAATATTGTCACGCCCCGAGTTTTAAAAATCAGGTCTGAAATTTTTTTTTTTTTTATATAAATCAGAGTTTGCAAAACAGGCGTAACAGACCGCCACACATATAGGAAACTCTCTATTCCGCGAACAGAGACTCCCCTATATATGCACGGCTAGGCTAGTCATCAGCGACAGATATCTCAGTACAACTACTAATCTAGTTAGCAGGAATAGTTCAGAATCGGAAATCACCTCAATATTTTAAGTGTCTAAAACAAATAGAGCTGGAATAAATGCGGAAAATAACTGTCTGCATAAATCATCAAGGATCTCCGTCATCTCTGTCTAGAATCATGGGGACAGCTCTATCGTAATCGGCTCACTGGATCGTCCCAACATCTCACCACCCGACGGACCTACAACAGTCACCCGAGGGTGTGAGATACACCGGAGTGCATCCCAGTGGGCACGACGAGCCGAGCTTCAGCTAATCGTACCTACTGGGTACTAAAATCTGCGGATAGTAAGAGTCAACAGGAAAAACTGGAAGCATAGAGGTCTACTAATAATCAGAATAAGAACTGCAGGTAAGTATACTGGAATCAATCATAAAACTGTAGATCATACATGCTGGAAAACATAACGTCCACTCATAATCAAAATCCACAGATAAGCTAACTAGGCAAGTAATCAATCATAAGCTGGTATATGAAATGAACTGGCATGAAGCATAATCAAGTGACAGTACTGAAAAGCATGCTAGAACATGGAAGTATATAATCTATGCATCAATCACAAGAATATCAAGCACCCAACCAATGCCATTATTGGTCACGGGGACCTCAGGCTCATACCACTCTCTGCACCTATCCCACTGACATAACCCCGCACCCATATGTGCTATCTGGGGCTCACGGGTCCTTCCTCCAGACCACTTTACCGGTAAAGAACAATAGCCACGGGGAGCGACCCCGGCAATGTTCGTGAAGTACAGCGATGCGTGGCAAGTCGTACTGATCAATCTCACGGTCTAGTGACCGAGTAGTCGGCACACGCCGAAATCCCAACAGGGAATCATCTGTCTATATCTATCCATCGGAATCAATCAATCATGTATATCGAGTAGTGTCTATCAATCAGGATCAATCAATCATGCATATCGAGTAGTGTCTATCAATCAGGATCAATCAATCATGCATATCGACGTATGTCAAGAAATATCTCAATGACAGGAATCAACAGGTATCATCTAATCATGCAAATCTATATCTCAATCAATCAGGTATATCGAATATGTATATGTTAATCGGCTGATCGTGACAAGTAATCTCAATCACAGGTCTAATCAGGTCAAATGTCAACAGTGACATCATGATATGTCAAGATAGGTCATACAATCAGCGGGGAAGTCAAAAACAGGGGTCCGACTGGACTAAAGCAACCAGAGGGCCAAAAAGCTAGCCCGGGCCGAAGCTAACCCACCTGGATGAAGGCAGATCCACGAACTCCCGCGCAGCTATTGGGAGGCTGGTGCTGAACAACTGGGCCCTGTATAAAGAGCTATAATCAGTAATAGACTCACACAACCCTTTCCCGTCGACGTTACACTACGGAAAGTTTAAACGGGTCAAATCGGTCATTTCGTCGGTCGACAACTGGTTCCTGGTCAACGAGGACCATCGGAAACCCAATAAAATGGCCAGGTAGTGCGTAGGTGCTGTCTAAGGACAGCTAGGGTGACCATTTTGCATTTAAGTCCAACAGGTATCAAAATTTGCATAATATCATTTCGTTATTACTGTTTTAGCTTGTTCTAAAGATCCGGGAATCCAAATCTGATTCCGTAAGTGCCAGCGAGTCACATTTGATGCGAGGAAACCCGTGCTCACTATCTTGGGTCAGCGCGAAACCCCAGGGCAAAGTTAGCCTTTTAACTCGCGATTTTGGATGCAGTGTTTTGCCCCGTTCTTGCAATCCGGGGGTCCAAAAATGACGCCGTAAGTTTCAGCGCGTCCGTTACGACGAGACCCAGGCCGTGCTCACAAGAAATGGGCCGAGACCAAGCCCATTACAAAGTTGGCCCATAATGCATTAGGGACCAATTTACAACTTTGATACAACTTAGTATATACTTGATCAAATTTAGATCTAGCTAGAGCACGGCATTCAGTAATGACAGAGGAGTGGTGTGCTCACCTTACGTGCACCGAAGGCCGGCCGGAAAGCTTGCCGGAGCAAGGCTTGAACTCGGGCTAGGGCTCGAATTGGAGCAGCTTAGAGCAAGAATGGCTCTGACCTGGAACCAAGGTGAGCACAGGTTAGAAGAGGTCTCCAGGGTCTCTCGGGTTCATGTGGGGTCGAGCCCCGGCGGCCGGAGGCGGCGGCGGCCGGAGATGAGCCCGAGAAGGTGTTCTCGGTGCAAGAAATAGACCAAGGTACAGGGGGTCTCTGGCCTCAAACTAAAATGATGGAGTTCTTATAATGGAGGTTTAGAGCCTACCTGACAAGGTGGCCGGAGTCCGGAGCGCCGGGGATCGCCGGAGTCCAACCCGAGGCTCAATCGGGTGCAATTCTGCAATGCGAGAACCCGACGTTAAATCTTGCATGCAAGATGGTGGGGAAGTTCCTATGGGCCAGAGGAACTCACCTGGGCGGTTTTCCGGCGTCGGGAATCGTCGGCAAGCCGCGGCGGCGGAGCTCAGCCGAAGCTTCGATGGCCGTTAATGGCGGATTCCGGCGACGGGGCTCCGGGCCGGTGCAACTTGGATGGAAAGTTTCCACTCGGCGCCAGGAGGCTTCGGGTGCCAGTGGCCGCCGGTGGGAGGCAGCGGCGGCGCCGGACGGCGGCGATCGGCGAAGATGCCAATTCTCGGGTTTCTAGGGCATCGCCGATCGGGGTCGATCCTCAACGGATGGTGATCAGGCTCCGTGGAAAGGTTGCAGTCGTCAAGTGGAGCAAAATCAACGGTGTTGATCTTGATCTTGACGGCCGGATGGAGCCCGCACCCGTGATCGGTCTAAAACGATAATCCGGCGATAATGGTCCCCCGCCGGAGGTCGGGACGGCGGCGCCGGCAGGGCCTGCACCCGAGGGGTCCTCTCGGTGTCAGGGATCAAGTGGTCATGCTCAAAACCCAACTTAAAGGAAAATGTCCCATGAACTCACCTTCGCCGGAGATCAAGAAGAAGGAGAAGGTGGCCTCGGCGGCTCGCGGCGGCGCCGGGTTGCTGGCCCCCTCGGGTTCGGCTGCGGGTTCACAGGGAGCTCCACAGGTGAATTCTTGATCACCCAAAACTTCCTTGATCACCTTCCTCTCCAAGAACCCGAGCTCCAAGGCTTTTGATCTTCTCTCAGTTTCCAGCGACGGGGAGAGGGTTTTTGCCTTGGCTGGTTCGGTTGCGAGGAGTGGGAAGTTGGGGAGGAACGTGGGCTCAAGCTGGTACGGCTGCGGTTGCTGTAACGGTAAGGTGCACGTTTCTTTGAATCGTGCCTATGCACAATTGCAACAAGGCCCTCCCACAAACAGCATTTTGGGTCTAGGTCCTTTGCAATATACTTTACTCTCACTTGGGTCCCTCCACATGCAGTGGCACGCTTTTTGAGGCAACTTATATAGGGTTTATTGCGCAAAAACTGCATTTTTCGCTGTATTTTTCGCTTTTCGAGAAGATCCGTTCATCGAAACGGAAAATGGACTTCGCCATGACGTCCGGCTCGACGAGACCTATCAGGTAGCGATTTTTGATTTTCGAAAAACTGCCCGGATTAAATCTCGGTCCATAAAATACAGTCCCGGAATACAGTTTTCACGTTTTTCGAGACTTAGGGTCGTCAAACGGAAATTCCGTCAGTGCCATTGCGTCCAGAACGTCGGAGCCATTCAAATCGACTACCTGAAATGCTATGTTTGGATTCCAGATAGTGAATTGGCTCAACGTTGACGCAATGGGGTTCGAAAATTAGGGTTAACTATTCACTGTACCCTCGACTTAAGTCGCGGGTCCCGCCCGCTTCTTCGTCGATTTCTGGAAGATCCGACCGTCAGATCTGAACAAGTTTAATATGGTTTTCACTCAGTTCATCATGACGGTCGTACTCGTGGTCTCGGATCTTCGAGATTAGGCTTGGATTGAAAGGCGATATTTCTGGCCCACTAACTGTGCAAATTACACTGCAGAAAAGGGGCACTAAGATTACGGGTGCTTTTCATGATCCAAATTCAACTTGACTCAAATCAATTTCATTTCTTTATTTATTTTCAAAATTCAAGTTCTTACATCTCTCCCACCAAAAAGGAAGTTTCGTCCCTGAAACTTAACACAACATAAGAATCAAATAACTAGGGAAAATGCTCCATCATGGTTCCCCCATTGTACATTGTCGTAGGGGATCGATCTGTTCCTCAGCTTCTTCTCATCTCGAGCCAGGGTTTTCAGTGGTGTCTCAGTAAGGATGTCCTTAATTTACCGTTATCTGGAACACACCAACGGCCCCTGAATCGGATAGAGCCATCGGCGTGCAGTTGGTGGTTCGTCAGTCTGTCCCAGTGGTATCAATTCACGAATCTTATGGGAGGAGGGGTCCGACTGCTGTCCCTCCTTTAGGCGATCAAGCAGGGTAGACTGCACTACCACTTATTTCTATTATCGAATCAGTTGCAAGATCTGGCGAGATCAACGTGGCTAGTGGCCGCAAGATCGAACGAATGTCTATATTAATGACAAATACAATCTGTCCACTATGTACACGACTATCTGAGACCTACCCAAGGTCCAAAATGGTCTGGAATATCAATGCTGAAACTATAACATCGTTGTCCAAAGACAACCTTAGAAACTAAATTTAAGTAAGCAGACAAATAGACCCAATCATGATATTCCCCTTTACTGGGTGGGGTATTTCCTCAGCTCTTTCGACAGTACGTTGTCTGCAGTCAACGTGCTTATCAAAAGAAAAGTGAAATACCATAATCCGTCGCCAACATCAAGTTGGGGACACGACTCATAGTGTGAAAATACACCGGAGCTCCTAACGATCAGACAAATACCCCGCGCTCTCACGACATAAGTCATCCTAGGGTTCATCCTAACCAGTTCCTAATCATCTTTTCCTAGGTACCGTATACCTATTGCTCTGATACCATCTAATCTGTCACGCCCCGAGTTTTAAAAATCAGGTCTGAAATTTTTTTTTTTTTTTATTTAAATCAGAGTTTGCAAAACAGGCGTAACAGACCGCCACACATATAGGAAACTCTCTATTCCGCGAACAGAGACTCCCCTATATATGCACGGCTAGGCTAGTCATCAGCGACAGATATCTCAGTACAACTACTAATCTAGTTAGCAGGAATAGTTCAGAATCGGAAATCACCTCAATATTTTAAGTGTCTAAAACAAATAGAGCTGGAATAAATGCGGAAAATAACTGTCTGCATAAATCATCAAGGATCTCCGTCATCTCTGTCTAGAATCATGGGGACAGCTCTATCGTAATCGGCTCACTGGATCGTCCCAACATCTCACCACCCGACGGACCTACAACAGTCACCCGAGGGTGTGAGATACACCGGAGTGCATCCCAGTGGGCACGACGAGCCGAGCTTCAGCTAATCGTACCTACTGGGTACTAAAATCTGCGGATAGTAAGAGTCAACAGGAAAAACTGGAAGCATAGAGGTCTACTAATAATCAGAATAAGAACTGCAGGTAAGTATACTGGAATCAATCATAAAACTGTAGATCATACATGCTGGAAAACATAACGTCCACTCATAATCAAAATCCACAGATAAGCTAACTAGGCAAGTAATCAATCATAAGCTGGTATATGAAATGAACTGGCATGAAGCATAATCAAGTGACAGTACTGAAAAGCATGCTAGAACATGGAAGTATATAATCTATGCATCAATCACAAGAATATCAAGCACCCAACCAATGCCATTATTGGTCACGGGGACCTCAGGCTCATACCACTCTCTGCACCTATCCCACTGACATAACCCCGCACCCATATGTGCTATCTGGGGCTCACGGGTCCTTCCTCCAGACCACTTTACCGGTAAAGAACAATAGCCACGGGGAGCGACCCCGGCAATGTTCGTGAAGTACAGCGATGCGTGGCAAGTCGTACTGATCAATCTCACGGTCTAGTGACCGAGTAGTCGGCACACGCCGAAATCCCAACAGGGAATCATCTGTCTATATCTATCCATCGGAATCAATCAATCATGTATATCGAGTAGTGTCTATCAATCAGGATCAATCAATCATGCATATCGAGTAGTGTCTATCAATCAGGATCAATCAATCATGCATATCGACGTATGTCAAGAAATATCTCAATGACAGGAATCAACAGGTATCATCTAATCATGCAAATCTATATCTCAATCAATCAGGTATATCGAATATGTATATGTTAATCGGCTGATCGTGACAAGTAATCTCAATCACAGGTCTAATCAGGTCAAATGTCAACAGTGACATCATGATATGTCAAGATAGGTCATACAATCAGCGGGGAAGTCAAAAACAGGGGTCCGACTGGACTAAAGCAACCAGAGGGCCAAAAAGCTAGCCCGGGCCGAAGCTAACCCACCTGGATGAAGGCAGATCCACGAACTCCCGCGCAGCTATTGGGAGGCTGGTGCTGAACAACTGGGCCCTGTATAAAGAGCTATAATCAGTAATAGACTCACACAACCCTTTCCCGTCGACGTTACACTACGGAAAGTTTAAACGGGTCAAATCGGTCATTTCGTCGGTCGACAACTGGTTCCTGGTCAACGAGGACCATCGGAAACCCAATAAAATGGCCAGGTAGTGCGTAGGTGCTGTCTAAGGACAGCTAGGGTGACCATTTTGCATTTAAGTCCAACAGGTATCAAAATTTGCATAATATCATTTCGTTATTACTGTTTTAGCTTGTTCTAAAGATCCGGGAATCCAAATCTGATTCCGTAAGTGCCAGCGAGTCACATTTGATGCGAGGAAACCCGTGCTCACTATCTTGGGTCAGCGCGAAACCCCAGGGCAAAGTTAGCCTTTTAACTCGCGATTTTGGACGCAGTGTTTTGCCCCGTTCTTGCAATCCGGGGGTCCAAAAATGACGCCGTAAGTTTCAGCGCGTCCGTTACGACGAGACCCAGGCCGTGCTCACAAGAAATGGGCCGAGACCAAGCCCATTACAAAGTTGGCCCATAATGCATTAGGGACCAATTTACAACTTTGATACAACTTAGTATATACTTGATCAAATTTAGATCTAGCTAGAGCACGGCATTCAGTAATGACAGAGGAGTGGTGTGCTCACCTTACGTGCACCGGAGGCCGGCCGGAAAGCTTGCCGGAGCAAGGCTTGAACTCGGGCTAGGGCTCGGATTGGAGCAGCTTAGAGCAAGAATGGCTCTGACCTGGAACCAAGGTGAGCACAGGTTAGAAGAGGTCTCCAGGGTCTCTCGGGTTCATGTGGGGTCGAGCCCCGGCGGCCGGAGGCGGCGGCGGCCGGAGATGAGCCCGAGAGGGTGTTCTCGGTGCAAGAAATAGACCAAGGTACAGGGGGTCTCTGGCCTCAAACTAAAATGATGGAGTTCTTATAATGGAGGTTTAGAGCCTACCTGACAAGGTGGCCGGAGTCCGGAGCGCCGGGGATCGCCGGAGTCCAACCCGAGGCTCAATCGGGTGCAATTCTGCAATGCGAGAACCCGACGTTAAATCTTGCATGCAAGATGGTGGGGAAGTTCCTATGGGCCAGAGGAACTCACCTGGGCGGTTTTCCGGCGTCGGGAATCGTCGGCAAGCCGCGGCGGCGGAGCTCAGCCGAAGCTTCGATGGCCGTTAATGGCGGATTCCGGCGACGGGGCTCCGGGCCGGTGCAACTTGGATGGAAAGTTTCCACTCGGCGCCAGGAGGCTTCGGGTGCCAGTGGCCGCCGGTGGGAGGCAGCGGCGGCGCCGGACGGCGGCGATCGGCGAAGATGCCAATTCTCGGGTTTCTAGGGCATCGCCGATCGGGGTCGATCCTCAACGGATGGTGATCAGGCTCCGTGGAAAGGTTGCAGTCGTCAAGTGGAGCAAAATCAACGGTGTTGATCTTGATCTTGACGGCCGGATGGAGCCCGCACCCGTGATCGGTCTAAAACGATAATCCGGCGATAATGGTCCCCCGCCGGAGGTCGGGACGGCGGCGCCGGCAGGGCCTGCACCCGAGGGGTCCTCTCGGTGTCAGGGATCAAGTGATCATGCTCAAAACCCAACTTAAAGGAAAATGTCCCATGAACTCACCTTCGCCGGAGATCAAGAAGAAGGAGAAGGTGGCCTCGGCGGCTCGCGGCGGCGCCGGGTTGCTGGCCCCCTCGGGTTCGGCTGCGGGTTCACAGGGAGCTCCACAGGTGATTCTTGATCACCCAAAACTTCCTTGATCACCTTCCTCTCCAAGAACCCGAGCTCCAAGGCTTTTGATCTTCTCTCGTTTCCAGCGACGGGGAGAGGGTTTTTGCCTTGGCTGGTTCGGTTGCGAGGAGTGGGAAGTTGGGGAGGAACGTGGGCTCAAGCTGGTACGGCTGCGGTTGCTGTAACGGTAAGGTGCACGTTTCTTTGAATTGTGCCTATGCACAATTGCAACAAGGCCCTCCCACAAACAGCATTTTGGGTCTAGGTCCTTTGCAATATACTTTACTCTCACTTGGGTCCCTCCACATGCAGTGGCACGCTTTTCGAGGCAACTTATATAGGGTTTATTGCGCAAAAACTGCATTTTCCGCTGTATTTTTTGCTTTTCGAGAAGATCCGTTCATCGAAACGGAAAATGGACTTCGCCATGACGTCCGGCTCGACGAGACCTATCAGGTAGCGATTTTTGATTTTCGAAAAACTGCCCGGATTAAATCTCGGTCCATAAAATACAGTCCCGGAATACAGTTTTCACGTTTTTCGAGACTTAGGGTCGTCAAATGGAAATTCCGTCAGTGCCATTGCGTCCAGAACGTCGGAGCCATTCAAATCGACTACCTGAAATGCTATGTTTGGATTCCAGATAGTGAATTGGCTCAACGTTGACGCAATGGGGTTCGAAAATTAGGGTTAACTATTCACTGTACCCTCGACTTAAGTCGCGGGTCCCGCCCGCTTCTTCGTCGATTTCTGGAAGATCCGACCGTCAGATCTGAACAAGTTTAATATGGTTTTCACTCAGTTCATCATGACGGTCGTACTCGTGGTCTCGGATCTTCGAGATTAGGCTTGGATTGAAAGGCGATATTTCTGGCCCACTAACTGTGCAAATTACACTGCAGAAAAGGGGCACTAAGATTACGGGTGCTTTTCATGATCCAAATTCAACTTGACTCAAATCAATTTCATTTCTTTATTTATTTTCAAAATTCAAGTTCTTACAAATATAGCTAGGATCTGTGACAAGTGACGTTTCTGGGGCAGTAAAAGAGGCAAAATGCGGTCGAATTGATTTTAAAATTGACAAAACTGCTATAGTGCATGCTGGCCTTGGAAAGGTATGATTATCATACTTTTATTGTCCTCAGGTGAAATCAGGGAAATGCTACCCACAACTATTAGCTATCGTAAACCTGAAACTGCATCTGTGAAATATAGAAAAGCATGTGAAATCAATTGTTCAGTTAAGCATTTATTTCCTGTCTTGAATATATATACACACATTTGTCAAGCTGGCTACCATGCCTGTTCTACAAATCTAATTCATTTGCAGGGGAGGAATCCTCTTTTTTGCAATTGATCAAACTGTGAAAATTCATCCTAACTGGCACTAGCAAGATTGAAGTTATGGGCACAATACGCACATAATGTTGACAAAGGGGTGTTAGGTTTAACATTAAATCTCTCTCAGAAAAATGGGAATGACTGCATATGCTGTAGTTCACATAGAAGAATTCTAATGAACATGGAATGACTTGGAGAAATTCGCAGCTTTAACACAATGTAGCTTATATTAGAAAAACTATGCAAAGACGGATGTTGGAAATGATCTGAGGCCCAGTAGGCTTGGCATTTGTAGCTGTTGTTTCCTTTCTCTAATTGTCTCCACAAGGTTTTGTGACAGTTTTGTTGTATTCCTTTTTGTTATATTTGAAAATTTTATTTCTTTAATTTATGTATCTGAATGTTTTGCCTTTTCCATTTGACAATTCCGTCAACCTTGTAGAGTTAAAAAGAAAAAGAAAAAGATCTGCATATTATTTAACAATCAATGCTCCATCAGGCAACATTAATAAGTGAAATGATAGCATATATATTCTTCGTCTGCAGTGTTTGCCTGCTCATCTGAGATATATTTGATAAATCTTTCATAGCAGTAGGCACAATCTATTTTCTTATTGTATTACTTTTAATGGGGGTAAAAATAGATATATTATTGTAGTAAAAATAATTGCCGCTAAAAGCCATTTTTGTTGTAGTGTGAGTTTTAATATTTGGAACGGGATTAATGGAATGAGCTTTGGTATCGGAAATTTTGGGAATGTGATTAATTTAGGTTTGGAGGATGAAAGTTTTATCTTATGGTATCAGAAGGATGCCGAGAGTCGATCTCTCGCATCGCCATTAGAGCAAAGCCGAAGATCTTTGAGCTCTGTAAAGAAGGAACGAGGTCGAGCAATGGCGCACCGCGGAGCGAAGCGCCCCAAGCTCAATCAAAGGTTCTCTTCAACCTTCATCTCTCATCTCTCTCTCTCTCTCTCTCTCTCTCACTCTCTTTCTCGTGCTGTCAAATTCTAACGAGATTTTACATGGATTTAGAGAGGAGGGCGATTACGTGCCGAGGAGCATAGTAGAGATCGAAATCCACAACTTCATGACCTACGATCACCTCAAGTGCAAGCTCGTTTTGCGCTTCAATCTCGTCATCGGCCCCAATGGTTCCGGGAAGAGCTCTCTCATGTGCGCCATCTCTCTAGGGCTTACCAGAGAGCTGCTGGTTCGACCTTTTTTCGATGAAATTGATTTTGGGGTTCATATTGGTTTTAACTGCATTACTTTGATTTTTGACTGTATTGTGGTTGTGCTTGCATATACTGCTTAATGTTCATCGTGTCCCTTTTTTTTTTCGTTTGCTTTTCTAATTATACCTAATAGTTTTTGAACTAACTTAGTTTCTAACTTGTCAGACTCCACATGAAATGTGGCTAACATGAATCCTTCTAGAATATATGATGCTGTAATCTTTCATTTTCTCATCCAGTCATTCTATTGCAATTTTTCTTTCAGTCTACTTGTTTTTGGATTGTTGGATTGTTGTGACATCTTCAGTATTGTCCTTCTAGTTCATGCCACAAGATCAGGTATGTGAATTTGCTTAGCTAACTCTAATTCAACTTCTGGAGGAGATTGCAAAAGCTGTTGGTAATCCTGAGTTGGCAGTTCAACATCGTGCACTTGTTGAGAAAAGTAAAGAAATAAAAAGGCTACAGGTTTAGCGTCATAAACTTTCGGAGAAATATTTTTTAATGCTTTTTTATGATGTTTGAGTTTATCAGATAGTAGTGATGAAAAGTGTTAATAAGTGTGGAATTGTTCATTAAGGAGGGGATTTTTTTTATTTTTTACGATTTTACCATTTATTTTTCTCCCTCTGTTTTTGGGAGGAAATTACTGAAAATGTTAAGTTTGAGAAAAAGAGGTGCCAGGAAATACAAAGGCGTGTCGGTGCATGCCAAACCTATTTCCTACACATCTTTGTGATTTATGTTGAGTTGTATGGTAGGGCTTATCTGCTCTGTTTTTTTCTCCAGATATGAGGAGAAGATGCTGGAAGACATAAATAAAGAGGAAGACCTCGAGTTAAGCACAAAAAAGCTTATTGGCCAAGCCGCCTAGTTGAATGAGCAGCGCTTTCAAATGGCAATTAAAATTAAGGTCAGGATGCATCAAGTGAAGCACATTAGTATCTCGTAATGCCATTAGATGATTATCTATTTAATTGAAGTCAGCAGATTTTATATTGGTTGTGTGCCAAGTATTCATAGGGTCTATTTTGTTCCCAGAATTTGCTCTTTGAAACTGTAGATCTCAAGTGGAATTACACCGAAAAGATCATGATGGCAATTGTACTTGACATGAAGGTATATGTTCATCAGATTTTGCTATTGAGTATTGGTTATAGCGACCATGTCAGATCTATTCTCAATAACTGATTTAGAGTTTGGCTTGTTGGACTAGAATAATAGGAATGGTCGTGTTAAGCTCGAGTCTGAGTTGCAACCGGCTCGGAGGATCCCTCGCGAGCCCAGGATGGCGACGATGATGATTCTTGCTGTGACGCCCCACTTCCCAGGGGGTCTCCCATCCTAGAACTACTCTAGCTCTAGCACGCTTAACTCTCATGTTCCTCTTGGATCTTGCTACCATCCAAAATGCTATAGCCGGGTTAGAGATTTAGTCCTATTATATCATTCATATAGAGGACTAATCCAAATTCCGGGGGTGTCACATTCTTCCCCCCTTTAAGCCCTGACGTCCACGTCAGGCTCAAGCACACTCACAAGCACCAGGCGATGTGAGACTCGTCTCGCTAGCCTTAGCCGACCTTGTGAGGAGCTGCACTCCACTCACAACGGTCATTAGTCGGGGAGCCTCGCTCTACCCGCTATATAACCCTGGCTCAGCCGAGACTCGTCTCACATTTCCGGCTGGTGAATGGCTCTGATACCAACTGTGGCACCCCACTTCCCAGGGGGTCACCCATCCTAGAACTACTCTAGCTCTAGCACGCTTAACTCTCATGTTCCTCTTGGATCTTGCTACCATCCAAAATGCTATAGCCGGGTTAGAGATTTAGTCCTATTATATCATTTATAAAGAGGACTAATCCAAATTCCGGGGGTGTCACACTTGCTACCGAAGGGTCGAATCGGAGACGCAACACACCGTGATGAATCAATTCTGAGTGTGACGGCGCCGATGATGATTCGAGTTAAATCGTGTGGATGGAATTGAGATATAATGACGGCGCCGATTTTGCTATTGAGTATTGGTTATAGCGACCATGTCAGATCTTTTCTCAATAACCGATTTAGAGTTTGGCTTGTTGGACTAGAATAATAGGAACGGTCGTGTTAAGCTCGAGTCTGAGTTGCAACCGGCTCGGAGGATCCCTCGCGAGCCCAGGATGGCGACGATGATGATTCTTGCTACCAAAGGGTCGAATCGGAGACGCAACACACCGTGATGAATCAATTCTGAGTGTGACGGCGCCGATGATGATTCGAGCTCAATCGTATGGATGGAATTGAGATATAATGGGGAGAAAGGTTTTGGGAGAAGGAAGGTGATGGAACGAGGGAAAAAGTGGAACGAGAGAGAGAGAGAGAGAGAGAGAGAGAGAGAGAGAGAGAGAGAGAGATGTGGATGGAAAGATGAAGTTGTATCTAGTGAGCCTCTGTTTTAAGAAATCCATCTCAGATCAGAAGCAACTTTTGACATCTACCAGAAAAATTGTAACTTTAGCTTGACATCTTAATCGAGAGAGAATACGCCTCAACGGCGCATAGGAGTCGGACGTGTGTAGCAAAAGAGACGCGTAGGAGGCAGAGGGGGAGGCAAAAGCGGCACGTAGAAGAGAGAGAGAGAGAGAGAGAGAGAGAGAGAGAGAGGGAAGTGGAGGGGACATGGCAGCGGTTCGTAGGAGGCGGAGGCGTGCTGTCACCCCCCGGGGTCGAAACTGCCACCCGGGCTCGCCAACAGATCCGCCATCTGTACGGAAACTGCCGTACAGACGAAGCGTCTACCCTGCAAAAAAAAATCTAATGCTACACATGTATCAGAGCTGAAAATAAAACTAGTAGCTAACAAAAATCACTGAACATCTGAATAAAAAATCAAAAGCCTCAATACAAGTCTCTCAACTATGAAAACAATATACAAAAATCCTCACTGACCACTCAATATGTTCAGTACAAAAGTAGAATCATAAAACTAACAGGGTACATCTACCTCTGACTTAGAATGCTGGTAAGGAACTACTCGGCCACGTCCTCACCTCGATCAGCTGTCTCTGCGCGAGCTAAGCCGGAACAGCAGCCTCAGAAAACCTGTCACCGCAGCGGGTGTGAGATCTACTACAGAAGGCAGATCTCAGTGGGTACCGTCCCAATATCCACGGTATGCCCACTACGTCTACTGGAGGCCACAACAGATAGGTATGCAGATAGATAGATAGATAAAAGCTGAAAGGAACTATAGCTATCATGTCTTAAGAAACTATACTAATGATGAAATGTGCATACACTCGCTACTGCTAACATGTCTCAGTATCAATGCTCAAAGGAAAAACCATCTAAGAACACAGTATGTAACTCACTCACACATATCACCCAATCCCAATGACTGTCCCTCTTTGGACCAGTCAAGCCTGCGCTCATCTACTGCCACTCATGCCCAAATAGGGCTTGGTCTTACGTAGGGTGTCCCTCAAGGACTATCTCAGTAACCACATCGCAGCGTCGTCAGGCTCGGTATCATCATCGCATCCGGAGCGTAGCTCGCGGGGAGCGACCCCGCGAACTCAAGTATCTCACAACTGGCATAAAACCTTCAGGACATAATTAACCTTCAGGACACTAAAAAAAAAACCCAAAATTCACATAAGGCTCACAGTTTACACCAAAGGATCCACTCTCTCTAGTCCCAATGCCTTGAGCCAACTGTAATCATCATCATCATCATCATCATCATCATCATCAATCATTATCATCATCATCATCATCATCATCATCATCATCAATCATCATCATCATCATCATCATCATCAATCATCATCATCATCATCATCATCATCATCAATCATCATCATCATCATCATCATCACCATCATCAATCATCATCATCATCCTACCGCGCACTCGATCCGGGCTCCGCGTTCAGATACAACCCTCCGCACACGCGACCAAGCATCACATGCTGCTCCACAAATCTGCCAGGGAAAAAAAAGGGAGGAAGAATAAAATAAAAATAAATAAATAAAAAAAATAACATAAACAGAGAAAGCTCGGCCCACACGCGCTCTCGCCGACAAAACCCAACTCCGGCCAACAAAACGCAGCGCGAAAAGCAGCATCATCATCATCAATCATCATCATCATCAATCATCATCATCATCATCATCATCAATCATCATCATCATCATCAATCATCATCATCATCATCATCATCATCATCAATCATCATCATCATCCTACCGCGCACTCGATCCGGGCTCCGCGTTCAGATCCAACCCTCCGCACATGCGACCAAGCAGCACATGCTGCTCCATAAATCTGCCAGGGAAAAAAAAGAGAGGAAGAATAAAATAAAAATAAATAAATAAAAAAAATAACATAAACAGAGAAAGCTCGGCCCACACGCGCGCTCGCCGTCAAAACCCAACTCCGGCCAACAAAACGCAGCGCGAAAAGCATCCGGCGAACTCGCCGATGCGCGCTGCTGCTGCCGCTGCCCGCGCGGCACCAGCGCGCCCGCAGCCAGCGCTGCTGTAGCCGCTGCCGCGCGGCAGCACGCCGCTGCCGCTGCCGCTGCCGCCTGGGCCGGCCGCGCGGCGCAAGGGCCCGCCGCGCGGGGCCCTGGCCCGCTACGCGTGCCCTCAGCGTGCCTGCTGCGCGCTAGCGCGGCGCACCAGCGTGCCCGCGCGGCGCCTGCGCAGCGCCAGCTGCGCAGTGCCCGCGCACCGCCCGGCTGCGCGGCGCCCGCCTCCGCGCGGTGCCCGCAGCGCGTGCCCAGCTGCGCGCACCTTGCGCGCGCCCCTGCCGGCGGCGCTGCTACGCGCCGCCGGCTGCGCTGCTGCGCACGAGCCGCGCGCGGCGCCCATGCACGCACACCGCAGAACCTCCACCCTGGACAAGCAGTCCCAAGCACAACCTTCCACCAGCAACACCAAGCACAACTCCAAAGCCACCATTAAAGATCAAACTGAAGCTTCTAAAGAAAAAAACTGCACATACCTTAATGAGGCTCTTCGCGTGCGCTTCGCTCTGCTTGGCGCCGCGGCTCCTTGCAGGAAGTTCTCTCCATCAAAGCCCTTCCAATCCTTCACTTTTCCTTCTTTTCTTCTTCTTCTTCTTCTTCTTTTTTTCTCCCTCACTTTTTTTTTCTCTGTTCTCAAGGTGTTCCTCTGTTTTTACAGGGAAGAAGAAGGTGACGTGGGCTCATTAATTAAGGTTGGTGGCTTAATTAATGAGAAGCCAAAAGACCAAAATGCCCTCCAAAAACAAAAATATCTAACCCAATCCAACCACTTCAATTTCCTCTTCTGCTTCCTTTCTTTCTCTTTTTCTTCTTTCATATGAACCCAGACCAAAGCCAAAAATGCCATTAATTAATTAAACTTAATTAAATAATCCAAAATAGGCCAACTCCAACTCACTTTTTGCCCTCGGGGCCTCCGCACCTGTCCGGAACCTCCCGAACTCCGCTGTAATCTGAAAATACACATGTCCACAGCTTTTTCTCCTCAAAAAGCTCAACCGTTGAGTCGGGGTGCTCAATCCAAGAACCGGCTCCGAAACTGTCAGTTCCAACTCACTTTTCGCCTTCGGGTCCTTCGCGTCAGTCCGGAACCTCCCGAACCCCGCTGTAATAAGAAAGTACACCTATTCCAAGTATTTCCAAATTTTCTGGACACCATTGTGGAGTCGAGGCTTCCCCGAAACCAGTCCTCTAACGGCGGATAATGCCCGGAAAACCCCGAACTGACCTGGGGCTTCCGCGTTGATCCGAGTCCACCCGAACTCAACTGAAGACACATGTGGAACACGCCCGAGGCAAATTCCTCCGCTCCATGTCATCTCGCGAGGTCGGTGCGCCATCCGAAGTTCCGGTATTCTACACGTGCTGCAAAAGCACCGCGCAGGAGAGAGAGAGAGGGGGGAGAAGAGAGGAGGGGACATGGGGCCCACACAAAAGAAGAGAAAAATACTGCTTTGAGGGTCCCACGGGTCTGAAATCACAGAAAGAAGGTTGATGTCACCCTTTAATGTATTTGTATTCATGGAATGACGAATCCATAACATCTGAGCGATTATGATGTTATTTTATAAAATTATTCAGCTCAACAACTTTTTCTATTGATTTAGTACATAGGTACGGGCGAAACTCATTGGAGAGCGTATGAAGTATCATGATTAAACATTTTAGATTTTTTAACTTCAGATAATCATTATCGGTGGACCAAATCAAGATATGGAGATCGTATGACTGCTAGTGCGGAATGAGTGAACCTTTCTCGTCATTTTATGTGTAGTGGGTTCTAGAACCTTGTCCTTGATATCTACTTCCATGCATAGTTCATGTATTCTAATTGATGACATAGTTTTGAAATCTCCATGGTTGCAGATTTGGATGTTGGTGACATAGAAAATCTCAGGTCTAGGGTGGCTGAACTAGAAAGCAATATTATAGATACACGGAGGATAGCCTAAAATCGCTCCTGAGAGAGCAAAGGCTGTTGGAAGATGAAATAGCGAAGATACATAATAGACGGGTTTGTTTTATTGTTCATTAAGGAGGGGATTCTCTTTATTTTTTACGATTTTACCATTTATTTTTCTCTCTTTGATTTTAGGAGGAAATTACTGAAAATATTAAGTTGGAGAAAAAGAGGTGCTAGGAAATACAAAGGCGTGTCGGTGCATGCCAAACCTATTTCCTACACATCTTTGTGTTCTATGTTGAGTTGTATGGTAGGGCTTATCTGCTCTGTTCTTTTCTCCAGATACGAGGAGAAGATGCTGGAAGACATAAATAAAGAGGAAGACCTCGAGTTAAGCACAAAAAGGCTTATTGGCCAAGCCGCCTTGTTGAATGAGCAGCGCTTTCAAATGGCAATTAAAATTAAGGTCAGGATGCATCAAGAGAAGCGCATTAGCATCTCGTAATGCCATTAGATGATTATCTATTTAATTGGAGTCAGCAGATTTTATATTGGTTGTGTGCCAAGTATTCATAGGGTCTATTTTGTTCGTAGAATGTGCTCTTTGAAACTGTAGATCTCAAGTGGAATTACACCGAAAAGACCATGATGGCAATTGTGCTTGACATGAAGGTATATGTTCATCAGATTTTGCTATTGAGCATTGGTTATAGCGACCATGTCAGATCTATTCTCAATAACTGATTTAGAGTTTGGATTGTTGGACTAGAATAATATGAATGGTAACTTTAGCTTGACTTCTTAATCGAGAGAGAGTACGCCTTAACGACGCATAGGAGTCGGAGGAGTGCAGCAAAAGTGGCGCGTAGGAGGCTGATGGGGAGGCAAAACGGCGCGTAGGAGGCGGATGGGGAGGCAAAAGCGGCACGTAAAAAATAAGGTATTCTAAATGCGGTGAATCATTCACCGCTTTCTTAGAAAACGGTGAATGGTTCACCGCATTTATAGGATGGAAAGATGAAGTGTTATCTAGTGAGCCTCTGTTTTAAGAAATTCATCTCAGATTAGAAGCTATTTTGACATCTACCAGAAAAATTGTAACATTAGCTTGACATCTTAATCGATAGAGATTACGCCTCAACGGCGCATAGGAGTCGGAGGAGTGCAGCAAAAGTGGCGTGTAGGAGGCAGGGGGGAGGCAAAAGCGGCGCGTAGAAGAGAGAGAGAGTGAGAGAGAGAGAGAGAGAGGGAGGGAAGTGGAGGGGACGTGGCAGCGGTGCGTAGGAGGCGGAGGCGTACTGCAAAAGCAGCGCGCAGGAGAGAGAGAGAGAGAGGGGGGGAGAAGAGAGGAGGGGACATGGGGCCCACACAAAGGAATAGAAAAATACTGCTTTGAGTTTCCCACGGGTCTGAAATCACGGAGAGAAGGTTGAGGTCACCCTTTAATGTATTTGTATTCATGGAATGATGAATTCATAACATCTGAGCGATTATGATGTTATTTTATGAAATTATTCAACTCAACAACTTTTTCTATTGATTTAGTACATAGGTATGGGCAAGACTCATCGGAGAGCGTATGAAGTATCATGATTAAATATTTTAGATTTTTGAACTTCAGATAATCATTATCGGTGGACCAAATCAAGATATGGGGATCATATGACAGTAAGTGCGGAACGAGTGAACCTTTCTCGTCTTTTTATGTGTAGTGGGTTCTAGAACCTTGTCCTTGATATCTACTTCCATGCGTAGTTCATGTATTCTAATTGATGACTTAATTGAGAAATCTCCATGGTTGCAGATTTGGATGTTGGTGACATAGAAAATCTCAGGTTTATGGTGGTTGTACTAGAAAATAATATTATAGATACACGGAGGATAGCCTAAAATCGCTCCAGAAAGAGCAAAGGTTGTTGGAAGATGAAATAGCGAAGATACATAAGAGACGGGTTCGTTTTATTGTTCATTAAGGAGGGGATTCTCTTCATTTTTTAGGATTTTATCATTTATTTTTCTCTCTACTTTTAGGAGGAAATTACTGAAAATGTTAAGTTTGAGAAAAAGAGGTGCCAAGAAATACAAAGGCGTGTCGGTACGTGCCAAACCTATTTCCTACACATCTTTGTGTTCTATGTTGAGTTGTATGGTAGGGCTTATCTGCTCTGTTCTTTTCTCCAGATTTGAGTAGAAGATGCTGGAAGACATAAATAAAGAGGAAGACCTTGAGTTAAGCACAAAAAGGCTTATTGACCAAGCTACCCAGTTGAATGAGCAGCGCTTTCAAGTGGCAATAAAAATTAAGGTCAGGATGCATCAAGGGAAGCACATTAGCATCTCGTAATGCCATTAGATGATTATCTATTTAATTGGAGTCAGCAGATTTTATATTGGTTGTGTGCCAAGTATTCATAGGGTCTATTTTGTTCCCAGAATTTGATCTTTGAAACTGTAGATCTCAAGTGGAATTACACCGAAAAGACCATGATGGCAATTGTGCTTGACATGAAGGTATATGTTCATCAGATTTTGCTATCGAGCATTGGTTATAGCGACCATGTCAGATCTATTCTCAATAACTGATTTAGAGTTTGGATTGTTGGACTAGAATAATAAGAATGGTAACTTTAGCTTGACTTCTTAATCGAGAGAGAGTACGCCTTAACGACGCATAGGAGTCGGAGGAGTGCAGCAAAAGTGGCGCGTAGGAGGCTGATGGGGAGGCAAAACGGCGCGTAGGAGGCGGATGGGGAGGCAAAAGCGGCACGTAAAAAATAAGGTATTCTAAATGCGGTGAATCATTCACCGCTTTCTTAAAAAACGGTGAATGGTTCACCGCATTTATAGAATTTTATTCTTAAAAACGGTGAATCATTCACCGCTTTTAGTAAATTCACCGCTTTCTTAGTCCATTACGCTAATAAAATTTTGAATACGGATATAAAAAATGAAAACCGACGGATTTAAATTCTGGTATGAATTTACATTATATAATAAATTATAAATATTTGATGCTATATTTAAATTTATATTTTAAAATTTTAAATTTAATATAATATCTATATTTTATATAAAAGATATTTTATATAAAATCGGATATAAATTTACAGATGAAATCCTAAAATGAATAAAAAATATACCACTAGTAATTATGTAGCGAAACTGAATTCTAACCAATAATTTAATCTTTTATTTATTAAATATTAATATATAATTTCATATTTTTTTTTTATATTTTCAAATTATCTCAAATTAAAAAAAATTAAAATAAATCAAATTATAAAATAAAATTAATTAAAAAATAAACTTGAATCAAAAATAAATTAAATTTTAAAAATAAATTACTTAAAAAAATTAATTTAATAGCGGTGAATGGTTCACCGCATTTTATATGCGGTAAACCATTCACCGCTTTTAGAATGCGGTAAACCATTCACCGCTTTTAAAAGCGGTGAACGGTTCACCGCATATCAATATTATTACATTAAAGGGCGAACCTTCAATGGATTCTCGCATTCTCCGCGTTTTCGGCTACGCGGGTCCCTCTCTCAGACTCCCATCTCTCTGACCTAGCATTTATTGCCGCCGCGGCATGGCGATTTCCTGCGGATGCTCCTCATCGGCACATTTATTGCCGCCGCGGCATGGCGATTTCCTGCGTATGCTCCTCATCGGCGCATTTATTGCCGCCGCGGCATTCCCCATTTCTTTCTCTACTCTCTCATCTCTCTCTCTGACCTCATGGCGATTTCCTGCGGCATTTCCCATTTCTTTCTCTACTCTCTCATCTCTCTCTGACCTAATGGCGACGCATGGCGATTTCCTGCGGCATTTCCCATTTCTTTCTCTACTCTTTTATCTCTCTCTGACCTAATGCAGACCAAGTTCTATTTTTTTTTTAATAAAGCTGTTCTAGCAGGTTGTAACCCAGATTTGGTTGTTGCTCTTTGGAGGCCTTGGATTGGGAGCTTTATTAGATATTTGGGTAAGTTTTCTTTAAGGTGTGTATTTAGATTACTATTAAGATAAAATACCTTAATATTTATGTGGACTCCATACTGCTTTTCTTCATTTTAGGCTGGGCACAAGTTTCCTATTGTTTTTTATCTAGCTTTGGGTGGATCCTTTGTTTCTTACATATATTCACCGCCACCTCTAAAGGTAAATCAGATTTCATATACCTTCATGATGAACTCTGTTAGCTGATATCTGTTCTAATTTTTTTCACACAACAAATTTCTTTTGCTGCAGCTTAAGCAAAATGGATGGATTGGAAATTTTGCTTTAGGTGCTAGCTACATCAGTTTGCCATGGTACAACACCTATTTTGGATCATTTGTTGAATTTATTTGACTTAATTTTACACTAACTCTTAATTTTTGAACGATAGGTGGGCAGGCCAAGCTTTGTTTGGAACTCTTAATCCCGACATCATTGTCCTCACACTCTATAGCATAGCTGGGGTACTTTCTCATCGAGATGGTTAATTTTCGCTTTCGATATTTGCTATTCCTAAACATGTTATATCTTCTGCTGCTTAGCTCGGTATTGCCATTGTAAATGATTTTAAAAGCATGGAAGGCGACAACATTTTGGGATTGCAGGTCATTCCTTTCTTTATCTTTTCATCTACCTGCAGAATATATTGTTTCAAAATGTGAGAATTTGGGTTTGAAAATGTAGTGCTAAATGTTTTGATATCTTATTATTTGTAGTCTCTTCCAGTTGTTTTTGGCATTGATACAGCCAAATGGATGTGTTGGAGCATTTGACATTACTCAAATAACCATTGCAGGTATGAAGCACCATCTTAATTTTACAGCTCTTATATTTCATATTTATTCAACTATTTAGAAATCTTAAAAACTTTTGAATAACAGTTCAAACTGACTGAGTTAGAGACTTTTTTTTTTTTTTTTTTTGAATGTTCTTATGATCTTGGTTGATGTTTGGTGTTTCAGGTTATCTGCTTGGTGCTGGTAAACCATTCTATGCATTAGCCTTGCTTGGGCTGATACTTCCACAGGTGTTTTTTCAGGTAATTACATACAAATTTACTTGCTGTAATAGCTGATAATCACAAGAAAAAGCTAAAAAAGTTGCTTTTAGAATGTTGGGAGGTTTTCTTTGATGAGTTCAGAATTTCTCAATTTGCTATCACTTGCATAAATAATAAATGAATTAAAGAATGCATGGATGCTTAATTTATTGTCTTATTACTCTCTTCTAATTGCTTGTTCTTTGCAGTTCCAGTTTTTCTTGAAGGACCCTGTGAAGTATGATGTCAAATATCAGGTATGCATACCCAAAAAAAAGAAAGAAAAAAGTACCAGTTAGCTACTAAACCTTGAAGTCTAAAATCGAAAATAAAATTGTAAAAAGTAAAAACATAGCGATCTAATAAAACTTTTAAAAGTACATGGTCATTCCACAAAAAAATCATAGCTTACTTTAATAGTACTAATTTGTTGAGGGGTGGCAACTTTTTTTATTTTTTTCCTTTGAGTTCTCAATAGGTCAAAGCCTATATTTTTCTGTTTTGGTGCTGTTGGTCTATAAACACAAGCTGAAATTTCTAATTAGGCAAATCCCTAATTAATTAGCCAACCAAGGAGTCGTGGGGTGATCCGAAAAGTCCATCAACGCGAGTCAGAATCATTTGTACGGACACAATACAATAGCAGAGATAATAAGGAGTGAAATATTCTCCAATTGCTGAAAATTTTGAAGGTTTTAATTTGCCTTGCGTATCATTTGATTGTGAGTTTCATTGTTTTTTTTTTTTTTTTTTTTTTGGTCTCCCTTTTGTTTAGACATACATGTTCGAGTATGATACAGTACATGGTAAATAAAATCACCGTGAGATCGCTGTGAAGGACAATAAGACTCTTCTCTTCGGCAAAAAATCAGTCACTGTTTTTGGCGTCAGGTAAGTCACTTCTTGGATCCCTTGCCTAATAATTTTGTTGTGCCTTTCTAATTTGCATGTGCTCTACAAGGCTATGCTTTCAATATCTAAGCACCAAAGAAGGCTCTGCCTTCAATAGTTTAGTATAATGTGAGAGATGCTACCTAATTTCTTCTCTAGATGAAAAACAAGATCTTCTGACATAGAGTTAAAACTATGATATGCCTATGCTTATATATTAAAAGAAAATTTTCAATGAGTACTATAATTTGGGTTACTTTTCACGTTGAATCTACTCAATTCCAATGCATGATGGTATTCTAGCTATTGTAGTAAATGTACAATATTTGGCCTTGAATCACCTAATATCTCTTTAACTCTAGAAAAATATCTTTTGAGTTCAGGACTTGCTATGAAATTGGTAGATCTAAGGATTCTTATTTAGTTCTTTATGCTTTGTTTTTTTTTTTAATTTTTTTTCCTTCGGTTTGTAAGATTAATTCCTAATTATTCTTCAACCAAATTGCTAAGTATTTGATGGCAGTTTATTGATTTCAAGGCAGCCACCGGCCTTGGACTGTTGCTATTTATCCAACTTGTAGAAGTTTCCATCACATGAGGTTGTAATGGAACTCACATATGTGCCTTTGGAAATATTCTTCTTAGCTGAAAAGAAAATCTTTGTTCGAGTGACAGATGTTAAATTTGTGTCTTTTTGCCTCATTTCCATCACGTGAGGTTTTTGTTTTTAGTTTCTACTTATTTGCAAGATCCTGAAACTTAGCCTTCTAACATTAACTGTTCATGTCAATTACTATGCGACAAGAAAAGTATTTCCTTTCACATTCTCATATGTCATAAGCAATTCTATGTGGACCCTCTTAGACTGTCAGCCTAAATGGAGAGACATTAAATCAGCTGAAAGCTCTTAACACTGAGCAAGAAAGAGATGTAGAGCGTGTTCGTCAGAAGGAGAAACTTTTGGCATAGCTATTTTTTCTAACCTTGATATTTCTTTGTTGATCTTTCAACTATCCTGCATTGATGCTATTGTCCAACCATAGGTTGATTTGATGAGGAAGAAAGTACCATGGCTTAAGTATGACATGAAGAAAGTGGAATACAAGGAAACTGGAAACATGAGACTCTTGCTAAGAATAAAATGGAAGAGGCAGCTAAAATTTTGAATGATCTCAGAAGCCCTATTAAGTAAGTTGTTCATGACTGTCAAATATAGTAAGGTTGAGATAAAAGGCTACCGGTTCAGCGTCATAAAATTTCGGAGAAATATTTTTTAATGCTTTTTTATGATGTTTGAGTTTATCAGATAGTAGTGATGAAAAGTGTTAATAAGTGTGGAATTTCATTATCTTTTTTTTATTTTTTCTCCTTCTGTAGGGAGCAGAAGAAGGTGAAAAAAAAAATGCATGAATAGAACAGCGAGAGCATAAACAACCGGATAAACCAAAATGCCAGTTCTCACAGAGATATTATAGAGGAGTGCCAATTTGTATTCTCGTCTTTTACTTAAATAATCAATGCTCAGAGTTCTATTTATATTTTGATGCAGTATATTTTGACTATCAATTATTTTTATTTTCTAGGGTGTGCAAGTACGAGCTAAATATGCTGAAATGGAAGACCTGAAAAGGCGAGGAATCTCACCAGAAAAGGATTTGAAGGTTAAGGAAGATCTTGTTGCTGCTGAAAGGGAACTAGCAGAGGTTTCAATTTTTGAACCTCCCCGTGTTGAAATGGTTCATTTCCTCACTTTTAATTCTGTCAGTTAGCTTGTTTTTTCATTTGAATGTTAAATTCTCTACATGATGATTCTGGTGTTTATTTTAGATAGACTTTTCTCACATCTTATATAGTATTTAGTGGTACTGCTAGTTGTGTTTATCACACTTGTTGAATTCTTCTTGTTATTAGGAGAAACTTTGTACCCAAATTATGGAACTAAATTTTGAATTATATCAAATGAAAATGCGAAGGAAGGAGAAGGAATCACATTTACTCAGTGAGAAAGGACTCTTGAGAAAGAGTTCGGAGAGGTAAGGGTGTTTTTAGCAATAAGTTTACTCATTTCTTCATGAGACATTGATGTTCAGTCGCACAAGTTACATCCGGCTGTTGTTTCTATTACAGATTGAAGGACATGAAAAGCAAGAATAATAAATTGCTTCTCGCATTACAAAATTCTGGTGCTGACAAAATATTCGAAGCTTACCAATGGTTGCAGGATCATCGTGGTGATTTGAAAAAGGAAGTATATGGGCCTGTCCTTATTGTGGTAACTGCTACAACGATATTTTTCTTTTCTTTACTTTTCAGGTAAAAGTTCTGGAGGTATTTCATGTCTTTGGTTATATATATTCTCAGGTAAATGTTCAAGATCAAGGTCATGCTGCTTATTTGGAAAATCATGTGCCAAATTACATTCGGAAGGTATTGTATTTGTCTGTTTAGTTGTTGGAAAATCATGTGCCAACGTATATTATGAGCTATTCAACTTGTAATGTTAAAATTTGAACCATTGTCTTCTTGCTTTCGGTAAAATCCTATGCTGATATTCGCTTTATATGATCTTATATCATTTCGAAGTGCTTTGCTTTTGTTGCAGTCCTATATTACTCAGGATGTTCTGATCGACATTTCTTGGTTAGAAATCTGAAATCCTTCGACTTTCCGATTCATAATTATGTGCCTGAAAGAGGACTCTAGAAGAGCACCATTCAATATCACACGAGGTAATCATCACTAACTGCCGATCTGTGTTTAAAATCTGTGACGCTCAATATGTATTGCATAAATTTTGCACGTAATATTGAATTTGTTTGATAGATGCGAGAACTTGGAATATACTTCCGGCTTGATCAAGTATTTGATGCACCTATTGCTGTAAAAGATGTTTTGATCAGCCAAGCTGCTTTGGATAATTCGGTATGCTTGATTTATAATATCTTGTAATTTAGTTTACCTATTTTGAGCAACTAGTTTCGGGCTCGCGCTTCGTTGCGGGTAGATGGTATTTCAGTTAATTAAGTTATGTAACTATTAAAATTTTAATGGCCGAAAAAATTGTATTAAAGAAAATAGGAAAACTGCTACAGTGATATTTTTCTTTTCATTACTTTTCAGGCAAAGCTTCTGGAGGTATTTCATGTCTTTGGTTATATATATTCTCAGGTAAAGGTTCAAGATCAGGGTCATACTGTTTACTTGGAAAATCGTGTGCCAAATTACATTCGGAAGGTATAGTATTTGTCAGTTTAGTTGTTGCATATTGTATTACTTCTAAATTGGTATCAAAGAAAACGTATATTAGTAGCTATTCAACTTATAATGTTAAAATTTGAACCATTGTCTTGTAGCTTTCGGCACAATCCTATGCTGATATTTACTTTATATGATCTATATCATTTCGAGGTGCTTAGCTTTTGTTGCATTCCTTTATTACGCAGGATGGTTCTTGATTGAGATTTCTTGGTTAGAAATCTGAAATCCTATGACATTCCGATCCTTAATTATATGCTTGAAAGAGGACTCTAGAAGAGCGCCAGTTAATATCAAACCTGAGGTAATCATCACTAACTGCGACTTGTGTTTAAAATCTGTGACACTCTATATGTATTGCGTAAATTTTACATGTAATTTTGAATTTGTTTGATAGATGCGAGAACTTGGAATATACTCCCGGCTTGATCAAGAATTTGATGCTCCTAGTGCTGTAAAAGATATTTTGATCAGCCCAGCTGCTTTGGATAATTCGGTATCCGTGCTTTATAATTTTTTGTAATTTAGTTTGCCTATTTTGAGTAACTAGTGTTGGGCACGCACTTCGCAGCGAGTAGATAATATTTCAGTTAATTAAGATATATAAAATTATTAAAATTTTAAGGCCAAAAAAATTATAATAAAAAAAGAAGGAAAAATGTATAGAGTAGCCTTATGTACATTTAAAAAAAAAATACCGCGAGATTAGAATGTTAATTGCATTTAGGTAAGAAGAAAGAAAGTTTGACAAAAATATCGTGCAATTAACGTGAGCATAGATTATTGACAATCGGAATTGGTGAAAAAATAAACAGACAGATAGATGCATTAATAATAATAGTAATCATTATTCTAGAAGCAAAATGAATCTGAGGGATAGTATCACGTAAAAGAAGGAAAAATAATTGACTGAGATGGATTAACAAATAAATGGATTAACAACTATAAAAGTTGAAGTGGTTTAGACTCAGATGGATTAACAAATACATGAAAAATTGTCAATGAGAAAATCCAACTTGGCACATATAGGCAATTACTAATTCTCATCAAGCACAAAAAGAAATAGATTGAGATGGATTTACCTTCTATGGATGCAATAAATGCACTACAATTAGAGTCCTGCATTATAAGATTCGGCCAAATTCCGTGAAGAACAGTCCTATTTTCTTTGGTATCGATGACCGCAGCCTCAATCGTGGCCTTTGCGACTCCACTAATAAGAGAATCATAAGTTAGAACAATACCAATATTAACAATAGAAGGCCTTTCAAAATGGATCTGACTATTAAGGCCCAAAAGCAGGAAACTAAGAAAGCTAACGATCTTCACTTAGGCCATCATCAAACTCTTTTTAAGCCAAGGGTAAGCCAATTTCTTTATCCAGCGAGCCTCTGTTTTAAGAAATCCATCTCAGATCAGAAGCTACTTTTGACATCTACCAGGAAAATTGTAACTTTAGCTTGACATCTTAATCGAGAGAGAGTACGCCTCAACGACGCATAGGAGTCGGAGGAGTGCAGCAAAAGTGACGCGTAGGAGGCAGAGGGGGAGGCAAAAGCGGCGCGTAGAAGAGAGAGAGAGAGAGAGAGAGAGAGAGAGAGAGAGAGATGGAAGTGGAGGGGACGTGGCACCGGTGCGTAGGAGGCGGAGGCGTACTGCAAAAGCAGCGCGCAGGAGAGAGAGAGAGAGAGGGGGGAGAAGAGAGGAGGGGACATGGGGCCCACACAAAAGAAAAGAAAAATACTGCTTTGAAGGTCCCACGGGTCTGAAATCACGGAGAGAAGGTTGAGGTCACCCTTTAATGTATTTGTATTCATGGAATGATGAATCCATAACATCTGAGCGATTATGATGTTATTTTATCAAATTATTCAACTCAATAACTTTTTCTATTGATTTAGTACATAGGTACGGGCGAGACTCATCGGAGAGCGTATGAAGTATCAGGATTAAATATTTTAGATTTTTGAACTTCGGATAATCATTATCGGTGGACCAAATCAAGATATGGAGATCATATGACAGCTAGTGCGGAATGAGTGAACCTTTCTCGTCTTTTTATGTGTAGTGGGTTCTAGAACCTTTTCCTTGATATCTACTTCCATGCATAGTTCATGTATTCTAATTGATGACTTAGTTGTGAAATCTCCATGGTTGCAGATTTGGATGTTGGTGACATAGAAAATCTCAGGTCTAGGGTGGCTGAACTAGAAAGCAATGTTATAGATACACGAAGGATAGCCTAAAATCGCTCCAGAAAGAGCAAAGGCAGTTGGAAGATGAAATAGCGAAAATACATAATAGACGGGTTCGTTTTATTGTTCATTAAAGAGGGGATTTTCTTTATTTTTTACGATTTTACCATTTATTTTTCTCCCTCCGCTTTTGGGAGGAAATTACTGAAAATGTTAAGTTTGAGAAAAAGATGTGCCAGGAAATACAAAGGCGTGTCGGTGCATGCCAAACCTATTTCCTACACATCTTTGTGTTTTATGTTGAGTTGTATGGTAGGGTTTATCTGCTCTGTTCTTTTCTCCAGATATGAGGAGAAGATGCTGGAAGACATAAATAAAGAGGAAGACCTTGAGTTAAGCACCAAAAGTCTTATTGGCCAAGCCGCTTAGTTGAATGAGCAGCGCCTTCAAATGGCAATTAAAATTAAGGTCAGGATGCATCAAGTGAAGCACATTAGCATCTCGTAATGCCATTAGATGATTATTTATTTAATTGAAGTCAGCAGATTTTATATTGGTTGTGTGCCAAGTATTCATAGGGTCTATTTTGTTCCCAGAATTTGCTCTTTGAAACTGTAGATCTCAAGTGGAATTACACCGAAAAGATCATGATGGCAATTGTGCTTGACATGAATGGTATATGTTCATCAGATTTTGCTATTGAGTATTGGTTATAGCAACCATGTCAGATCTATTCTCAATAACTGATTTAGAGTTTGGCTTGTTGGACTAGAATAATAGGAATGGTCGTGTTAAGCTCGAGTCTGAGTTGCAACCGGCTCGGAGGATCCCTCGCGAGCCCAGGATGGCGACGATGATGATTCTTGCTACCGAAGGTTCGAATCGGAGACGCAACACACCGTGATGAATCAATTCTGAGTGTGACGGCGCCGATGATGATTCGAGCTCAATCGTGTGGATGGAATTGAGATATAATGACGGCGCCGATTTTGCTATTGAGTATTGGTTATAGCGACCATGTCAGATCTATTCTCAATAACTGATTTAGAGTTTGGCTTGTTGGACTAGAATAATAGGAATGGCCGTGTTAAGCTCGAGTCTGAGTTGCAACCGGCTCGGAGGATCCCTCGCGAGCCTAGGATGGCGACTATGATGATTCTTGCTACCGAAGGGTCGAATCGAAGACGCAACACACCGTGATGATTCAATTCTGAGTGTGACGGCGCCGATGATGATTCGAGTTAAATCGTGTGGATGGAATTGAGATATAATGACGGCGCCGATTTTGCTTTTGAGTATTGATTATAGCGACCATGTCAGATCTATTCTCAATAACTGATTTAGAGTTTGGCTTGTTGGACTAGAATAATAGGAATGGTCGTGTTAAGCTCGAGTCTGAGTTGCAACCGGCTCGGAGGATCCCTCGCGAGCCCAGGATGGCGACGATGATGATTCTTGCTACCAAAGGGTCGAATCGGAGACGCAACACACTGTGATGAATCAATTCTGAGTGTGACGGCGCCAATGATGATTCGAGCTCAATCGTATGGATGGAATTGAGATATAATGGGGAGAAAGGTTTTGGGAGAAGGAAGGTGATGGAATGAGAGAAAAAGTGGAACGAGAAAAAGAGAGAGAGAGAGAGAGAGAGAGAGAGAGAGAGAGAGAGAGAGAGAGATGTGGATGGAAAGATGAAGTTGTATCTAGTGAGCCCTCTGTTTTAAGAAATCCATCTCATATCAGAAGCAACTTTTGACATCTACCAGAAAAATTGTAACTTTAGCTTGACATCTTAATCGAGAGGAGAATACGCCTCAACGGCGTATAGGAGTCGGACGTGTGCAGCAAAAGAGACGCGTAGGAGGCAGAGGGGGAGGCAAAAGCGGGCACGTAGAAGAGAGAGAGAGAGAGAGAGAGAGAGAGAGAGAGGGAAGTGGATGGGACATGGCAGCGGTTCGTAGGAGGCGGAGGCGTGCTGTCACCCCCCGGGGTCGAAACTGCGACCCGGGCTCCCCAACAGATCCGCCATCTGTACGGAAACTGCCGTACTAGACGAAGCGTCTACCCTGCAAAAAAAAAATCTAATGCTACACATGTATCAGAGCTGAAAATAAAACTAGTAGCTAACAAAAATCACTGAACATCTGAATAAAAATCAAAAGCCTCAATACAAGTCTCTCAACTATGAAAACAATATACAAAAATCCTCACTGACCACTCAATATGTTCAGTACAAAAGCAGAATCATAAAACTAACAGGGTACATCTACCTCTGACTCTGAATGCTGGTAAGGAACTACTCGGCCACGTCCTCACCTCGATCAGCTGTCTCCGCGCGAGCTAAGCCGGAACAACAGCCTCAGAAAACCTGTCACCGCAGCGGGTGTGAGATCTACTGCAGAAGGCAGATCTCAGTGGGTACCGTCCCAATATCCACGGTATGCCCACTAAGTCTACTGGAGGCACACAGATAGGTATGCAGATAGATAGATAGATAAAAGCTGAAAGGAACTATAGCTATCATGTCTCAAGAAACTATACTAATGATGAAATGTGCATACACTCGCTACTGCTAACATGCCTCAGTATCAATGCTCAAAGAAAAACCATCTAAA